>PVKU01001153.1:171341-238064 GCA_004027475.1 Anoura caudifer
TTAAATAGCTGTGACCATGCTCTGAACCAGGGGGGATGGAAAGGACTTCCCCAAGGACGTGACTGGGGGAGGAACCCTAAGTTAAAGCACCTGTGTGGGAGCTTGGAGAAGATTGGCTCCAGAAAATGGGACACACCTGCCCAGACTCATGATGGCATCCCAATAACCTTGGAAACATACAGGAATGCTGGCAGGTGTAGCCGATTGTAGGAGGAGTCGGAAATGGGGCTGCAGAGGAGGATTGGCGTGGGGGTTTAAACCCAGGCATGGCAGCCATTTGGGAGGAGATCGGTTTCACGGGGGAGATCCATGCAGTTTCACCAGAGAGCAGGACCCGCAGCTCCATGAGGGAAAATCACCATGTGGCTTTAGCAGAGAATTGCCACTAGGCTTTGCCTGAGTGGAGACCCTCTCGCAGCTTTGCCAGAGGGAGAGGTTCCACGTGGTTTCACCAGAGTGCAGACCCCTGCAGCTTTGGTGAAGAGGGAGAGCCACGAGGCTTTGCCACAGTGGGGACCCCTTCCCCACAGCTTTGGTAGAAGAGGACCACGTGGCTTTGGGGTGCTCCCTTTGGCTATGTGGCCTGGGAGCAAGAGAGACTGTCTGAAAGAAGGGTGAAAGAACTCTTGCCAGTAGGCCATGAGAAGGTGCCACATGGCTTCAGATTAACCAGAGATCCTGCCTGGAAGACGACACAGCTGACGGTGTCAAGAGCCTGGATCCGGGACGTGTGCTTCTCTTCCTTCCAATTACAGTACCCTGACTTAGGGCAGAGGGAGATAGGAAGCACTGTGGGCATCTGTGGGTATCCTGAAGGACTTTGATATTTCAATGAAGTTAAGTCACTACTTTAACTCTGTATAGTATTAAATAAACATTTCCTTTCCTTTTCACAAATCTCTGGCTTTGAGAGACATCTTTCCATAAGGCGGCGGACAATAACAGACCTTTTCTGTTGCTCGGTAACAGTTTTTTTGGGGCTCGTCCGGGATCTTAATTGCCCGTGGAAGACTGACCCCTCAGGTTCGAGAAAGTGAGACTTTGGAAGTGTTTTGCCAGTCTCGAGCACCTTCAGTTTGCTCTGTAACACAGGGGCATGTGCCCATTGGTTCAGGGCTCAGGTGGGAAGCATTACTTCTCTGTAATGGAAGCTCTAATGGGCAGCCCAGTTCCCACCCATGAAGAGACTGGATAACTATTATTTCCCAGCAGTTACTGTAACCAGCTCCTAGATTGATCGTTAGGGACTGGGCTGTGGTTGCAGGCAGTTGTGGGTGTGTGTGTCAGAATTTAAGTCAAACTTCATTATTTTGAAGTGGCATTTTCTTAATTTCTTCCAATGGCTATAGCACATTGCAGATTGCTTTGATCTATCTATTCAACTCTTATAGGTTAGGAGTCAAAATGTGATTCTTAATAATTACTAAATTGGACATCAGTCAGAAGAAAGGTGCTCACTGGAATGAGAGGCTGGGTGATGGAGGCATACCCCCAAACTCTACCATCTATTCAGAGCCCCAGAGAATGGGTGAGTGTTCTGGGGTTCTCAAGGTGAATGTGGCCATGATAGCCTGTGGTTGCTAGGGAAACAGTGCAGCTCTGCTCCTCTTGTTCCCGCATTATTCCACACTTCAGTTCTATTCTAATGAAAGTGCATAATTTCCCTCTCTTTCCCCACAAGGCTACAAAGGCAGCTAGGACAGAAGGATTGTTTGGAAAATAAGGGGAACAGACAAGAGAGGGACATAGTGGGCTTCCAAGTGGAAAAGTTCTTCAGCTAGCAGTTCACAACAGATTGCAGGTAATTTACATCTGATGGCAAAGTCCTGACTGAAGATGAGTGTCCCAACTTCAGGGACCAGCTGGGGTTGCTGTGCTTGATCCAAGAGTAGAGCCTGGGCTGCAATTCTCCCAAGAAGGCCTCTTTCCATGTCCAAAACCCCAGACTTTTAGTGGCCCACACAAACTTCTGATGTCCCAGGTTAGTGATTCCTTAACCACAGTGCACAAGGATTCTCTGAGCTGAATACAAGCTGTGCTTGGACCATTTATTTGTTTCTGGTGAAATTTCAACATCCACTTTATGAAAAAAATAAAAGGAAGGAGGAGAAGGGAAAGACTTGAAAGGCAGAGGAGGAAAGGTGAGGGAACAGTAGTGGAGAGGAAAGAAGGAAAAGGATCAGCATTAAATTGCCCATGACTGCTTCAGATAAAAGAGCAATCTTGTTCTTGGGAGTAGGATACCAAAAATGTGTCCAGATAAAAAAAAAAATTAAAAACATGCATTGCTGTTACGGGGATATTAAACACAGGACAAAACCAGTGTCTTTTGGGGTAGGAAACAGAAGCCATACCCTTCTCAGAGCTCGTTTTGAAGTTTCACTCAGGAGAAAGAGTTAAGCCTACTTTGTGCCTCCCCTCAACACTGGCACCTGTTTCCTGCCTTCAGGACAAGCTAAATCACCTGTACACTTCAGTGATGGACCAGTAGTGTATTCTTCTGTTTTTTTCACTGTTGAGTAGATGGAGCAATTTCCAACTCTCTGCCCACAGCAATCTAAGGAGGCTACCAGGTAGCCTCCTTTCATTCCTAAAGAAACCAAGGAAACTAAGTGAAGGTGTTCAGCATTAATTTAAAAAATTATGTGCAACATGCATTAAGATGGCCATTATTTTTTAAAAGAATATAATAAGGATGAGGAGAAATTTTAATCCTTGTGTATTGCTGGCATGAATGTAAAAATAGTATAGCTGCTATGAAAAAATAGTATGACAGTTCCTCAAAATGTAACCTCAAATGTTACAGCTACCATATCATTCAGCAATTCCATGTCTGGATATATACTCAAAGAAAAATTAAAAGCAAGGTCTCAAAGGGATATCTGTACACCTGTGCTCATAGCAGCAAAATTTACAGTAGCCAAAAGGTGAAAAGAACCAAAGTATCCTTCAATGAATGAACAGATACACAAAATATGGTATTTCTGTACAAAACAGTATTATTCAGCCTTAAAAGGGAAGGAAATTCTGATACATGCTACAACTTGGGTGAATCATGAAGTCATCATGCTAAGTGTACAAACCCTGTCACAAAAAGACAAATACTGTATGATTCCATTTATATGAGATACTTAGAGCTGTCAGATTCATAAGAGACAAAAAGCAGAATAGTAGTTGCCAGGGACTGTGAGGAGAAGAAATGAGGAGTTGCTGTTGTTCAGCGGGTACAGAGTTTCAGTTTGAGAAGATGAAGAGAGTCCTGGAGATGGATGGTGGTGATGGATGTACAACAATGTGAATGTATGTAATGCTACTAAACTGTACATTTAGAAATGGTTAAAATGGTACATTTTATGTTTATACCACACTAAAATATATGTATATGTGCAATGGTTTGAAGTTCTTTGCATTTGGAGTTGGGTGGTAAGGAATCTTTTATCTGGGTCTCTGATCACCTATTTCTTCCCTCTCCCACCTGAGAAGTGAAGAATGCAGGAAACCAGAGACCTAAAAACCAGTGTAAGAGGCTTCCCTGTCACAGATAGTAAAAAATAACCTCCCCACACTCCATGTTACAAACTCAGAGAAGAAGTAACCTGCCCTGGTGACCCAACTCATGGTGACAATGGGTCCTGAAGCTAGGCTGGTCTGCTTTTAAACTTTTTGATCCTGAAACAGGCTATGCTTGCTCTCTCTTACAAAATATGCCAACCCTTTTTAAACTCCCTTGCAAAGGAACCTACTTCCCACAATTTACATCATCTAAGGGCTTCCTGAGTTCAAATGCATTTTTACTGTGACCACAGGCCCTGAGTTGTGCAGTGCACAACCTACATAGCTGAATGCTAGAATCCTTGTTAACACTTTATGTTACCTAAGAGAAAGAGAATACAACAGTTCATCAAAATGTCAACACAATTCCTCTACTGCAGATACTTTTCCTCTGGTAGAGAATAGGGCCTGCCTTAGATGACTAGAACATATCACAAGTAAGTTTGGATGACAAGGATCAGGAGGAAAAGTAAGATGACACCAAAATAGTCAATGCCACTGTACATGTCTACACAGATTCACAGCACAGTGGCAGAACACTCTATGGACCCAGTGCCTGCTCTTAGATTTGACATAAAATGCTCCAAGTGGCCTCTTGTGCCCTTTTGCCCTGTTTTCCCCTTTTCCCCTACTTTCATTCTCTCAATAATAAAACCAAAATTAAAATGCTGCTTCAGAGATTTTTTTAAACTAATTCATTTGATTTCCACACACTCTCCAAAATTTCTCAGTCTTCATTTGCCAAAACCCTGACATAGCAAATCTGAGCCTGGAAAGCCCCAATGATACTGAGTGATCCTGTGGAACCACACATGAAGGGACATGGCTGGACCACAACTCCTTTTAAAGGGGAAATGAACCTCTGTGGAGACAAATAAGGGGATAGTTGCTGTGTAAATGTTCATGGGCTGGAAGACTCAGGTGGGCTTATGTCACCAATCTCCCTAAGAGATGGAGAGAGGACAGTGGTCAAAAAGCAGCCTGTGGGTAGGAAGCAATCCCTGAGGGGATCAGCGACCAGAAATTGAAAGGCCAAGTGCATAAGCACAAGTAACTCACAACACCTCTGGTCCACCATGTACATTGCAGGTGGCACTGGGAATATCCATGTCTCTGAGCCACAGTTACCTCATCAACAAAATGGGAGTGTGGCCACCCCAGGGGGTTCTTGGGAACACTCAGTGGGAATGTATACAACACCTGTACATAGTAAGAAGTCTGTAGTTCTTAAACCAGTCTCTGGTCTCCTGCACACAAACAATCACCACGTGTGTTGTGCTTAAGACCAGGTGCTGAGGACTGTGCTGCAGAGGAAAGGAAGCCCAGCTGGGACACTTCTAGCCCAAAGATGCTGGAGAAGGGCATTGAATTTGAACAAGCTCTAAAATCCTGAGCTCACTGTCTGAGATGTAAAACACAAGCTCTGATACACTCAGAAGCCCTGGGAGAACACTGATTTTCCTTTTCCCCCTTCTTTCAACAGGGTATTGACCTATACCTGAAACATCCTATCTCCTAAGCAGTTCAGAGCAGCTAGAACAGCCACTACTTTTTTAAAAATAGGAGCTGTTAAATAAAATGTTTCATTCTGAGATGTAGTACAGCTAACAACCGTAAATTAAATGAGGTTTAATTTAAGAAAAGATGTTTGAATATGAGGTGCAGCTGTGTTGTACGCTGTTCTCTCATTAAATTAAGACTCAGGAAGTTTCCTTTGCCAAATAGGCAAATGGAGTATACAAGGCTAGTGTTACCTATCTGAGAACCATTGATCTACAGAGTGGACAGGACTCAGAGCCATGAGGCTGTGGGGTAGGTAGAGGGGAGATAGGAGGCCCAAGCTGTGGAAGCAGAGTTGGTTTCTGTTCCTACATCCAAAATAACCTCCACCAATACAACCAATTTAAGGTACTGGGCCATAAATTTGAAGTAATATATACATAAATTTATATAAGTAACAGTGAGTAAGGAAAGGTCACTTCTGGCATAAGGACTCTAGAACAACTTCTTGGGCCCTGGCTGGTGTGGCTCAGTGGATTGAATGCCAGACTGTGAAGCAGAGGACACTGGTTTGATTCCCAGTCAGGGCACATGCCTGGGTTGCAGGCCAGTTTCCCCGGACATGGGGAGTGCAAGAGGCAACCACACACTGATGTTTCCTTTCCCTCTCTTTCTCCTTCCCTTTCCCTCTGTCTAAAAATAAATAAATAAAATCTTTAAAAACAAACAACTTCTTGGAAGTTGTAGCATATGATAAAGGCCTTGGAGGAGAGGAGGAACTTCAGCAGACAAAATAAGAAGAGTAAGGCAAAAGCAGAAATTGGATGTTGAGATAGCACAGTGACATACTGGAAATGTACCATAGAGAGTAATGGAAAATTGACCAGAAACCTAGGTTATGGTCGGATTAAAATGAATCATAAAAATGCCAAGGAGCATGGACTTAGTTTGGTGGCCACTGGAATAGCACTGAAGTTGAGCCCAGGGTGGTTATAGCATCAAAACCATGCAGTAGTATAACCACCAACAGGGTTTCTAATAGCTACATGGTGGGAATTTAAGCACATGGTTGGGACACAGCAGGGAGGTGGGGTTTTATCAGAGGGCTCAGGACAACGCCTGTTTACTAAGTAGTATGTCAACTACTGGTCTGGCTGTACCAGCGTATAGTGGCTCAGTGTCAAGCCTATCTTTGGGCACTCTAAACCCACACCCTTAGGCATATGTTTCAATTTGCCCAACATGACCCATTTCAATGAATGGGCTTCTTTCTAAGCCCTTTGGATTTCAACTTCTTTTGTTCAACTCTCTTGTGAAATCTCCTGCACAGAGTTTAAGGCAGGGAGTTTGGGAGCCCTTCTTAAGCTTCAACTCCACCTTCTTTTCTTCCATAGTTCCTTTTCTGTAGTTACTTATGGCCAGTTAATATGCTAGTGAGCATACTTAATTAGGGCTGAACTGTGGAAGAGAGACAATGGGAATGGGAAGGAAGAGACAAGTGAACATAACATTAGGAAGCAAAGGTCTATTTGGATTCAGTTTCTAAGTGACAGGAGAAGACAGAGAACATTTAAAGGTAGAGGTCAGCTTTCAAGCTCAGGTAACTGAAAAAAGAGTAATGTCATTAATATGACTAGGAAAATTTGGAGGATAAGATGGGGTAGAGAGAAAAGGAAAAAGTAGAAGTCAAATCAGTTTTACACATGTTAAGGTAGAGACATCCAAATGGAAATATCAGTAGGCATTTGGGAATGTGGGAGTGGAGACAAGAGAATTTTGCAAAACCAAAGAAAATGATTTGAAAGACTTTGGAATACAAACCACAGGACTGGATTCCCCCAAGAAAGGAAGAGAAGAGCAAGAGGTTGAAGATGGAAACGTAGAGACCTTCCCACTTAGGGGGAGGGAGGAAGAAGTAAAGGAAGAAGGAAAAAGAAAGGGGACTTGGCATGAAGGAAAAAAGCATGAAGTTGAATGAACAAGGCTTCAAGAAAGAAGAATTGGGCAGATATAGTACCTTTAATGAGTTCTTTTCCCTTTTTTTTGTTACAAACTATTCAGACATAACTCGCATGCCATACAGTTAATCAATTTAAAGTATACAATTCAGTGGTTTTTAGTGTATTCACACAGTTACACAATCATCACCACAATCAGTTTTAGAACATTTTGTCATGCCCAAAATACCATATCTTTATCCATTACATTCCAAATCCCCATATCCTAAGCACTAGACAGTTATAATCTACTTTCTGTCTTATTAGATTTGCCTGTTCTGGACTTTCATATGAATCCTCAGTTTTTGGTCTTTTGTGACTACCTTCTTTCACGTGGCAAACTGCTACCCAAGTTTGACAGTGTTGAAACATGCATCAGTACTTTGTCCCTTTCCATGACCAAATATAATATCCCATTGTACAGATGTACCACATTTTGTTTAGTCCATTCATCAGTCAATGGACATTTGTGTTGCTTCCAATTTGGCTATTGTGAATAATGCTGTTATGAATATTCATGTACAAGTCTTTGTGTGCACATTTGTTTTCATTCCTCTTGGGTATATGCCTGGGATAGAACTGCTGGATCAAAAAGGAATTCTACATTTAACCCTATGAGGAACTGCCAAACTGTTTTCCAAGTGACTGCACCATTTTACATTCCCACCAGCAGTGTATGGTTTCAGTTTCTCCACATCCTCACCAATATTTGCTATTTTCTTCTGTTTGTTTTGTTTTTTAAATAATAACCAAGTACCTATGAAGTGATATCTCACTGTGGTTGTAATTTGCATTTCCATAAGGACTCATGGCATTGAGTATCTTTTCATATTCTTATTGGTCATCATACACTCTTTCTGGAGAAAAATCTATCAGATCCTTTGCCCATTTTTTAAAAATTGGGTTATGTGTCTTCTACTTAGTTGTAAGAGGTTTTTTTGCATATACTTCAGATACAAGTTTTTTGTAATTTTCAAATATTTTCTCCAATTTTCACTTTCCTGATAGTATCATCACAACTTTTTACTTTTGATGAAGTTCAGTTTATCTATTATTTCCCCTTTGATTCCATGTGCTTTTGGTATCATATCTAAGCATCCTTTGCCAAATCCAGGGTCATGAAAATTCACTTCTGTATTTTAAGAGTTTTATAGTTCTAACTTCTACATTTATGCACTTACCCTATTTTGAGTTAATTTTTTAATGCAGCATGAGGTAGGGGTTTTATTTCATTCTCTTGTTTGATGATATCCTGTTATCCCAGAACCATCCAAGGGAAAGACTATTCTTTCTCATTGAATTGTCTTGACCATAAATGTGAGCATTTATTTCTAAGCTCTCAATTCTATTTTCTTAATGTTTTATACTTGCCATCCACACACTATTTTAATGTCTTTATTTTTATGTTAGAGTACCAATGTATACCTCCTGATATGTTGATGGAAGTAGTGCCATTTCCCTTAGACCACCAGCTCCATGTGATTTCAAACAATGCCTACTGAAACTACCCTGTACAGTGGCAGGCACATATTTCTGTGTTTAATAAATCTCTTTTGATAATATGCCTTTTAACTTAATTTCTGCCTCTGCCAATCTCCCCTTATCTGAAGGCCACAATCAAACCAACTAGTGCTCCACATAGCCTCAAGTCACCAGGTCTCAGCTCAGCACTATGATTTATATTTAACCAAACTGGACTCTGATGAACAGCTAAATGAGAACAAAATAAAATATAAGATGATGATTTTTTAAGCAGCTCATTGCCATGGAGCAGGATGAGTGGGACAGAGCAAAAGAGAAAAGAAATGACTAGAAGACACTGGCAGAAGGGGAATTAATAAAGTAATAGATAAATGGGGAGAACAATGGAAGAAGAGAGCTTATGGAAACTCTTTAATCACTTGGCTGAGTGTTACCAGAAACCAACATGTGTGCAGGGTGGTAGAGAGACCCATGTCTGCATCCTTACTTCACTCCTTGCTAGCAGCATTATCTGTGGAAGTAACTTAACCCTTCTAAGCCACTATTGCATTACCTGTCAAGAGTAATAATAAAAAAAAACCCTCAGAGGATGGTCTTGAAGATTAAATAAATTAATGGGTGCAATGCTCTTAATCCAAGGCCTGGCACAGGAAGTGTAACAGAATTAACGCAAGTCCTATGAGAGTTGAACAGTCTCCCCACCCCAGCAGCATCATCACCAACTGTCTAAACCAGTGGTTCTCAAACTTTATGTACATTAGAATCTTCTGAAAGACTTGTTAAGACAATTGGGGTTGCTGAGCCCAACCCCAGCGTTTCTGATTTAGCAAGTCTGGGTGGGGCTTGAGAAATTGCATTTCTGACAAGTTCCCAGTTGATGCTGATACTATTTTGGAGAACCACTGGTCTGAATTATTAAAAGTCAAGAAAACAAAATGCCACTCATTGGCATCTTAAATACTCAAGTGAAAGTCCTTTAAATAAAGACTGGAGTACTTAAGCTATCTCTGAAATAGATGCTCTGCAACATCTGAGTCTCACTAGTACCATAAAAAAGAAAAGTGACTTTGATTACCAATTTCTGGAATGTAAACATAGAGTCAAGCCCATTGCCATAATGAAAGCATCTTTTATTTAAGAGCACACCCTCATTTGCTATGAAAGGAATAAATCTAGAGTGACTTGCAATAACACATGGGCATTAAAAACATCAAATGAGGTTATATTTCTTATAGAATCATGCTCACTGTCAAGGTAAGTGTTACATTGGAGCCACTGAGAAAAACTTCTTTCTCACCAAAGCCTTTTAACAAAGTGTACTGATTCAATAATGATTGCCCATACAGGGAATTTGTAGTCCACTGCTTATTTGGGAGGGTCTATCTTCTTGGAGAACACTTTTTGTCTATAATTAGCTTTTCACTTCAAGAGAATTATGTGTATGAATTTTCTATCACTAAATATTCTTCCTAGGCAAAATGCATGGTAGATTATGCATTTGTTTGTGTAGAAACTTAACTATTCAAATTAGCATTGCACAGAAGTCAGAGAACTTATAAGACAAAATTGGAAATCAGTCTTGTAAACTAAAAATGTCCATTTAGAGTCTGTGTGCTTTAACAAACAGATACATTTAAACACATTCAACTACCTCTTCTTAGCTGTATTAAATAGGACATGAGGTGAGAACAGCAAAAGACAATGGCTACTTGCATGCCCACACAGCTGCCTTTCTGTCCTGTACTGAAAGGGAATTCCTTACATTTGAAAAAGCACAGGGCTCAACAGCTTGCCTGTACCTTCATGAAAGCAGGAACAAATGCCTTACAGAGGTGAAGTGTTTTTTTTCTATGGTGTATGTGCTTTAGTTCTCACTTTACAATTATGAAATCCTCTGAGCTAATTGCAGGGGATAAAAAACACCTCCCATATTTCTGGCACAGTTATGTCTCTTGAATCATCGTTTCTCCAGCTCCCCTAGCCCCATACAAAAAAGATTTTTTTATTCTATTTTCTACATACTTTAGAGCCAGCATTCCTTACATATTCCATAGGCTTACTTATGATGGCTGTTAGCTCAAAGTAGGTCACTTAAATACTTCCTTGGAGAACTCACAGTTTGAGCTAAGCATGTCCCCCAAGAGAATAATCTAGTTCTAGGGAAAAAAAGGCTAAATCCCTGAACACTATGTTAACCAGATGGATAACCAGAGGTCATAGCTTCCTCCTTGGGCTGACCAGCACTTGCTCCATCACCAGCCAGGAGATAGAGGCTTGACCAGCATTTATACTTGCCCTTTCATGGGAGGAATTGGCTTCCTTTCCCAACATGTGACCTAGAGTTGGTTTGATGGCAACATATGTTTACAAAAGGACACTCCCATCCAGGCTATCACCAAAGTCCAAACAGTGGCCTTGACAAGATGCCAAAATGTCAGTAACACATGTATCGACTCACTGACTTTAGTTCCTTCTATGAATTATCAGCACCAAGTGTTAGTCTTTTGCCAATCCCAATTCTTCATCCTGGAATTCTATTTCAAGCACTCAAAGGACAGCCACTTCAAGAAGGGAGTAAAGATATTAATAACCTATGTATTGAGATGAGAACAAAAGAAACAGAGATGAATTTTCAGTGATGTAGCAGCACGTGACTTCTTTGGCATCAGTTTGCCAGCTGAGATCTTATGAAAATTGAGTGATGCCATGAATATCTTCGTGCTGGCATCCAACATAGTTAGTGCTGGATCTGGGGGAGGAAGCCTGGGCACAGTAGTCATGGATCAGGATCAACCCTGTTCTGCCACATATTTGCCAAGCAACTGAGGGCACCTTAAGCGTAAGTCAGATTCCTTATCTGTCACCTAGAACTCATAAATCACTTTTTTACAGGGACTTATGAAGATAAAATGAGGTGATGTAAATACCTGGCACATAAGTATTAAATAAATGTTACCTTCTATCACTACAAACATTATTTACTGAAATATCATTTTAAAAATATTCTTACCTAGACAATGGAATAGTACTCAGTACTATTAAAAATGATCTATGAAGCCATGAAAACACATGGAGGAAACAAATGCATTTTGCTAAGTGAAATAAACTAATCTGAAAATCCACATACTGTGTGTTTCCACTTATATGGCATTCTGCAAAAGACAAAGCTATAGAGGTAGTAAAAAAAAAATCAGGAATATTGGGAAAGGAGAGATAAATGAGGGAGCACAAAGGATTTTCTAGGGAGTGAAACTACTCTGTATGATACTGTAATGGTAGATACAAGTCATTATACATTTGTCCAAACCCATTGAATGTACAACACCAGGGGTGTATCCTAATGTAAACCATGGACTTTGGATGATAATGATGGTTCAGTTTAGGTTCATTGATTGTAACAAATGTATCAACATCACACTGGTGGGAGGTGTTGATAGTGGGGACAGTTGGGGTGAAAAGTCAGTATAAGAATTCAGTACTTCCTAGTCAATTTTGTTGTGAACCTGCAACTGCTCTAAAAAAAAAAAAAAGACTATTTGTTTAAATAATAAATGGGACCTAAAATCAAACTTTATTATTACAGAAAATGTACAACAATGGCCCTCCTGAAGGGGCTTAACTGTAAGAGAAGATTCTCAAGGATCCATGTTGTCAGTAGTCTTACCACCTCTTTTTCAAATGCATGTATGTGTACTGTGTATTTGTAAGCATGTGTACATGCATGTACCATCTCCTACTGTGGTCCTCAGAAACACTGCAATTAACTAGTGGGAATTAGCTGAGGCTTTGGGGCTTTGTCACTTCCTGGATCCTCCAGCCCAGATTTTCTCCCTGGGGCCTGCCTCATCAGCTTGGTAGGAAATCTTACTTCATTCTTTAGTTTGTGAACCACATGATCTAATAAGGCATAAATGTCAGTCAAGTCTTAACTCTACCAGACAAGCTGAAGGAGGCCTTGACTGTCTTCTGGTAGCATCTTCAGGCTGAAAAGAGCCTATTACAGAGAACAAATCACTATTCTGCACTTTACTCTGAAGCTCCTGCACGACCAAAGTTCTAACCTTGATGTTTCAAACACAGGGTGGACATTCTTAAATCTTTCTTCTATAGATGTGCATAAGCCCTGGCCTCTGAGTCATTCAGTCTCCAGTTACTGGTCTTTGAGGCCTCTTCTTCATCCTTATACTGATCTAACTTCCCCTTCTGCCTAAGTTGCAACAGTTTTCCTTCTTAGTATGATGTTATTCTACTTAATGATGTGTGGTATTGTGTTTTCATTTTCTTTTTTAATTTTGATGTGAAACTGCTAAGAGGTAAGAATCTACAGATAGGCTTCTGGACATTCACATAAAAAAAAAGAAGGCCCTTCAATCTTTATGATCACTCATAAAAACTGTGATGATATTGTCCAGCATAGAACCCTGTCCTTGTTGTATATTCTAAGATGGATTTAATACACTGATTATACATCGTTAGTCTGGGTCCCATGCCTTAATGTGGTTACAGCTAGTGCTGTAATTATCATGGTAGCCCCCAAATTCTTGCCTGTATGCACACCATTTATGGACACCTATAATGTACATATTTTGAGAATCTAATTAGATTTTTTTATTGTACACTTGTCTCCATTTTCCTCACACCATTCCCCCCAACCCCACCAATCACCACCTCCCACCCCCAATCCTACACACAGTTGGCTTTCTCCATGTGTCCTTTATACATGTTCCTTGATGATGCTTCCCCCTTTTTCCCTGTTATCCCCTCCCCCTTCCCCTGTGGTTCCTGTCAGCTTGTTCTTTATTTCAATTTCTCTGATTATATTTTGCTTGATGTTCAGTTTGTTGATTAGGTTCCAATTATAGGTGAGATCATATGGCATTTGTGTTTTACTGTCTGGCTTATTTCACTTACCATAATGCTCTCCAGATCCATCCATGCTATTGTGAGAGGTAGGAGCTCCTTCACTCTTTCTGCTGTGTAGTATTCCATTGTGTAAATGTACCATAGTGTTTTGATCCATTCATTTACTGAAGGGCACTTGGGTTGCTTCCAACACATGGTTATTGTGCTGCCATGAACATTGGGCTGCATATGTTCTTTTGAATTGGTGTTTCAAGATTTTTAGGGTATAATCCCAGCAGTAAATGCTCGGTCAAAAGGCAATTCCATTTTTAGTTTTTGAGAAAATTCCATACTGTTTTCCACAGTGGCTGCACCAGTCTGCAATCCCACCAACAATGCGCTAGGGTTCCCTTTTCTCAACATCCTCTCCATCACTTGTTATTTGTTAATTTGTTTATGATGGCCATTCTGATTGGTGTGAAGTGGTATATCATTATGGTTTTAATTTGCATCTATCTGATGGATAGTGATGCTGCATATCCTTTCAAATGTCTCTGGGCCCTCTGTATGTCCTCCTTGGATAAGTGCCTGTTCAGGTACTTTGCCCATTTCTTAATTGGATTGTTTGTCTTCTGGGCGTGAGTCATATGAGTTATTTATATATTTTGGAGATCAAACCTTTGTCTCAGATATCATTGGCAATTATATTTTTCTATACAGTTGGTTCCCTTTTATTTTTGCTGATGTTTTCTTTGGCTGTGAAAAAGCTTTTTATTTTGATGAGATACTATTTGTTTATTCTTTCCTTTATGTCCCTTGCTCTAGGGGACATATTAGTGAAAATATTGCTGCATGAAATATCTGAGATTTTCATGCCTATGTTCCCCTCTAGGACTTTTATAGTGCTGCAACTTATATTCAAGTCTTTTATCCATCTTGAGTTTATTTTTGTGTATGGTGTAAATTGGTGGTCAAGTTTCACTTTTTTACATGTACCTCTCCAGATGTCCCAGCACCATTTGTTGAAGAGGTTATTTTTACTCCATTTTATGCTTCTGCCTCCTTTGCAGAATATTAATTGACCATAGAGATTTAGGTTTATTCCTGGGCTCTCTATTCTATTCCACTTGTCTACATGTCTGTTCTTATGCCAGTACCAGACTGTTTTGATTACCGTGATCTTGTAATATAGTTTGGTGTCAGGTATTGTGATCCCTCCTACTTTGTTTTTCTTTCTCAAAATTGCTGCAGCTATTCAGGGTCATTTATAGTTCCACATAAATTTTTGAAATGTTTGTTCTATATCTATGTCATTGGTATTTTAATAGGGATTGCATTGAATCTATAGATTGCTTTGCATAGTATGGACATTTTGTTGATGTTAATTCATCATCCAATCCATGAATATGGTATATGCTTCCATTTACTTGTGTCTTCCTTAATGTCTTTCTTCAGTGTTGTGTAGTTTTCTGAGTTCAGGTCTTTTACCTCCATGGTTAAGTTTATTCCTAGGTACTTTATTTTTCATGTTGGTATACCAAATAGGATTTTTCTTTATTTCTGTTTCTGATATTTAATTGTTGGTGTACAAAAATGCCTTTGATTTCTAAATATTGACTTTGTATCCTGCCGTTTGGCAAAATTCACTTATTCAGTCGAATACTGTTTTTGGTGAAGTCTATAGGATTTTAATGTACACTATCATGTCATCCACAGACAATAGCAGTTCTGCTTCCTCCTTTCCAATTTGGATGCCTTTTATTTCTTTTTCTTGTCTGATCACTGTGGCTAGAACTTCCAATACTGTGTTAAGTACTAGTGGTGAGGGTGGACATCCTTGTCTTCTTCCTGATCTTGGTGAGAAAGCTTTTAGTTTTTGCCCATTGAGTATGATGTTGGCTATAGGTCTCTCATATATGGCCTTTATTATGTTGAGAAATGCTCCCTCTATTCCCACTTTACTGAGTGTTTTTATCATAAATGGGTGCTGTACCTTATCAAATGCTTTTTCTGCATCTATTGATATGATCATGCGATCTTTGTCTTTCCTTTTGTTTGTGTGATATGTTACATTTATTGATTTCTGAATATTGTAACATCCTTGTATCCCCAGGATGAACCCCACTTGATCATGGTGTATGATCTTTTCAATGTATTGGTGCATGTGGTTTGCCAATATTTTGTTGAGGATTTTAGCATCTATGTTCATCAGTGATATTCACCTATAGTTTTCTTTCTTTGTTGTGTCTTTACCTGGTTTTGGGATTAGGATGAGGTTGGCTTCATAAAAAGAGTTTGGGAGACTTCCCTCTTCTTGGATTTTTTTTGAATAGCCTGTAAAGGATATGGCTTAGCTCTTCCTAAAATGTTTTCTAAAATTCTCTTGTGAAACCATCTGGTCCAGGGCTTTTGTGTGCTGGGAAGTTTTTATTACTGCTTCAATTTAACCAGCTATTATCAGTCTGTTCAGGCTTTTTGCTTTTTCTTCATTGAGTTTTGGAAGATTATATTTTTCTAGAAATTTGTCCATTTCATCCAGGCTTTCAAATTTCTTGGCATATAGCTGTTCATAGTAATTTCTTACAATCCTTTGTATTTCTGTGGTATTAGTTGTAATCTCTCCTCTTTCATTTCTGGTTGTGTCTATTTAAGTCTTTTCTCTTTTTTTCTTGCTGAGTCTGAGTACAGGCTTATTGATTTTATTTCTCTTTTCAAAGAATCAGCACCTAGATTAATTGATCCTTTGAATTTTTTTTTAGTCTCTATGTTTTTTAATTCTTCTCTGATCTGGTTATTTGCTTCCTTCTCTTCTCTCTGGGCTTTGTTTGTTGTTGTTCCTCCAGTTCTTGTAGATGTAGGGTTAGGTTGTTTATTTGAAATGTTTCTATCTTGTAAGTAGGCCTGTATTGCTATGAATTTTCCTCTCAGTTCTTCCTTTGCTTTGTCTCATAAGTTTTGGACTGTTGTGTGTTCACTTTCATTTGTTTCCAAAAACATTTTGATTTCTTCCTTGATCTCATTATTAACACATTCATTGCTTAATAACATGCTATTCAATCTCCTTGAGTTTGAGTGTTTTTGAATTTTTTTCTTTGAGGTTGGTTTCTAGTTTCAGTCTCTTGTGGTCAGAGAAAATGCTTGATATGATTTCAATTTTCTTGAATTTGTTCAGGCTTGTTTTGTGTTCTATCATGTGTTCTATCTTAATTAGACAGATGTTTTAAATTAAAATATGCCACAGATTCAACTACTCTGATGAAAAAGAATATCCAATTAGAATGCAAAAACCATGAGTTATTCCACTGATGTCTTCAAAGTTTGATATAATTGACTACAACTAAACATTTTGATTCTCTCCTCCATAAATTTTGATTCTTTGAAAAGCATCTGGGTAACTGGGTACATCACTGCAATATTCAATTAGTAAAGCCGTGTTCTTATGATGGACTAACTACATGAGACTTGAGAACTTTCCCAAATTGGCAATGTAGTTTGAAATGGTTCCTTTGCTGCTCTATGCTGCACATTTTAAATAATGTATAGATTGTGACTTAGTTTGACTTTGTCATCTGTTTCATGTAAATACTAGCACCAATGTCCCCTCCTCTGAGAAGCCGATCCTGATTCCTTCCTTTGAATTCACATTGCACACTGTCTTCTGGCATTAGCCCTATTTGGCCACATCTTCTTCCTGGCCTCTACATTGTAAACCTTCCTTGTAAGGAAATTCTGTGAAGTTTCCCTTGATTTTCATAGGCTCAGCTCAGCCTGATTCACAGCCAGCCTTTAACAAATGCCAATAAAAGGAGGGAACAGTCAAATGCATAGAATGAATGGAAAGTAAACTTGCATCTTCAACTCTCCCCTACATTTTGGAGAAAGCACACATTCTTCTGGGGACCCTATTGTGCTCTAGTCCTGACTGGATTCTGTGCTGTGGACTCCATTCTCCCTTATGGTCAAGCAGGTCTCCTGACCCAGTGAGATTAACACTAGGAGATGGGATAGAGTCTGCAAAAAGTACAACTACATATACATCAAATCCACCATTAAAAGGCAGAAAGCACACATTTAGCAGGATATCCTACTGTGTCACAGTTAAAAACAAATCATAGCAAAAATACATGTTGCACTGGAGAATTATTTAAAGTGTAATTGTAGACCATTTGTTTCCTAAAAGATCATTTAACATTATTGTTCAACTAATTCCCAAAAGGAAGGAGGAAAGAGTTGAAATTTGTTTCAAAGCAAGAAAGGAAGGGAGGTGGCTTTAAATTCTGTATTAAATCTGGTTAAAAGCACACAACTTTATTCTTTAATAGATATTAGTCACAGTCACACTTAAAGGGCAGGGTGAAACCTGTTTGCCTGAAGGAAAAAGAGTAAGTAGAGAAATGAAGCAAAATAAAATACATCCAAAAAATTTTCTCCTTTTGGAAAGGGAGAGACTTCAAAATCAGAATGTGCCAAATGCCTCCTCTTCTTTCTTGAAAAGCCCTCTGAGTCAGAAGCAAGACTAAGACAGCTGCTCTGAAGGTTCTGTGAACCTCTTTGCAGTTGACTATTTTTCAGGAGGAAAATTAGACAATAATAAAGAGAATGACCTACTTTGGGTGAGGTGGTTTCTGTATGAGCATTTTGACCTCATTGATAGTGTGGGGTTGCATGCCCAAAGAAGGCACTGTTGGTCAAGTGTACGCAGGAGACGGCCTTTCTTGAACTCCAGGAGGGAAAAGATAAAGCAAGGGCCCTGGAACCTTGCTTTAGTGAGGGGCGACCCCCAATTCATTGCTCCGGCTGGTGTCCAGAGGAAAAGCCCTAGGAGATTCCTACTGGACACCTAAATGAGGGTCCCTGCCGGAATATGTGAGGGACTCAGGAACATCCCAAAAGGGCTGTTGGGCTCAGAGGGCAGTGCCAGACACTGTAGCTGAGTGATGTCAGGGAAGGGGTGACTTCCTGAGGGTGGGAAACTTCTCCCTTCTTTTGGGCTTCTCCCCAGGAGCCTCCATGAGGTGAAAACTCTAACACCCAGGGTGGAGTTTGCGAGCCTAGGCCAAACTCCCTCACAGTCCCAGGCCTCAGGGAGCGCAGGGTCTTGCTTTATCACTAGTCTCAATCTCAAAGCTCCGCAGAGCATCAAACAGCAGCTCTGGGCTCTAGGAGACTGCATCTCTTTTCGGTGTTTGAGGGAGCCTTGGTGAAAGCCTCTCTGTTTTTCCGAGCGCATCGCTTTAGCTTCTCTTCTTGGATTCTTGCCTGTCTCCTCCCACAGAGGGGGGAAAAGGTCACATATGTTTGGAAAAATATGTAGGTCAGTGGAACATTTCCTGTACTGGAGAGGAGGGCTGCGGGAAGGGGAGGGAGAGGCAGAGCAGAGCTCCGGTGTGTGCTGGTGGCCAAGGCCCCACGTGCCTTTGCCGGGGAGTGGAGCACATAGCCGGGTCCTTT
Organism: Anoura caudifer; assembly: GCA_004027475.1. Taxonomy (NCBI): domain Eukaryota; kingdom Metazoa; phylum Chordata; class Mammalia; order Chiroptera; family Phyllostomidae; genus Anoura; species Anoura caudifer. The sequence goes on from PVKU01001153.1 coordinate 190,166, forward strand.
CCATCCTTGACCCATTTTCTGGACTGGCTGTATTCGCCTTGGAAGAAGCACCGATCATGCCTCTCCAGTAGCCGTTGTGATCCTCCCAGAACAGTTATCACCAGCATCCAGAACTCCGACGCCCCACCTGCCTGCTTTCTTTCCCACCCCTGCTTAGTGATCATAGCGATCCGCGAGGAGACTCGCCCTGTGACCTACCTGGGGCCTGGTTCACAGACCTGCACAGTGTGGAGGAGAGGACAGTCCTGCATTCTCCCCCAACGCACAAGATGGCAGGTTGGCAGCGGGCCAGGCGAGGGTTTGCCTAGGCAGGGGAGGAAGATGCCTTGCTACTCCTAGCGGCAAAAGGAGCAGGACCTCAGCTGGCAGCCCCGCAACCCCTTGGCTCCCCTCTCAGCCAAGTTCATCTATAAGCACGCCCCGCCCCCAACACCACCCCTCTATCCTCGCGCATCCTGGCCAACCTGGAAAAGGCAATGAGGCTGCGGGGTGCGCGGGGCTTGGCCGCCGGAGAAGCTGAAGTCCGGGGTCACCTGCCCATTGGAGTGCAGGGAGTGTGTCCCCGACTGGCTGGCGGCAACAAGCGCAAGGAGGAGCTGAAGGAGGAGAGGGGGAGGGGAGAGGGGTTATGGGATTGGGAGGGGGAGGAGGCAAGGGGAGGGGAGGAGTAAGGGGAGGTGGCGACTCTCAGCCTCCTCTGCTTACGGAAGAGTTTGCCCTGAGAGCAACCTGCCTCCTTCAGGAGCGGAGGGACCAGCTCCGCGACTGCAGGGGATTGACCGCTGCCTAGCTCCAACACCCTGCGGCGCTTTCGGCTCCTGGCAGCAGCGGCTGTGGAGGGAGGTGCATCTCTCCCACTCCCTAGGCGACCGGCCTCACGGGGCCTTCGCAGCCAGCTCCGAGGTAAGGGGCGGCACCCAGGGCCTCATAAGGGGCTGGACCCAGGGCCTCGAGGGACCCAGGGCGAGAAGACCTGTGCACCTGTGCGCGGGTTTGCAGGATTCGGTTACCTGCTCGCCCAGTGCAGTAGACGCCTCGGTCCAAGAGGGGCACTGAGAAGTGGGCCTGTACCGCCGGGTCCCGCCGCCTGAACATTTAGTTATGCAGCAGCGGCGGGGCTGGTGGGCTGCGTGCGTGTGTCACCGTAGGAGGCAGGGGATGAGGCAGTCCGATCTTCAGGACTTGGATGTGCTCAAAGGAGTACTATCCGAATGGATGGAGGCCGTGCGCGGGGCGCAGCCTCGAGGGTGACTCACTGGCTCCCTAGGCTGCATCGTGCGCCCTTCCGAAGCATGGGTAGCCAGGTACCAGAGTGGGGCATGTGCATCCTGGCCCGCAGTTTCTCTAGGTCCCTTAGTCGGAATTGGTTCCCAGCGGGTTGTGTGCTGAGGCTCCTCCCTGGTCGCTTAGAAGGAACGTAGCCTGGCTCCAGGCATCTTGCCACCTGGAGCTCCTCAGGTTAGATGCCAGCGTATTCTTTTGTTGGGAGGTATGCTCCCTCCCCAAGTGAGTAAGGAGGCTCACCTTTGACCTTTCTAAAGAGCAGCGCAGGTTCAGAAACCTGGCATTAGGGACCGGTACCAACGGGCTAAGTGAAAACCAAAGCCCGGTCCTCTGCCACTCTTTAAACTGCTAAAAGTAAGGAAGTTTGTTTTCAGCTATTGAATTCATAAATAATTAGTAACCAGTGTTGTTGATTAAGCAAGATGGAAACCTTAAAAATACGCATGCTCTTCCAGAAAGTCTAAAAACTCTCAAAGTTGTATCCATGAGGGTTTTATTTCTTAAGTTAGAAGCCCTGGATTTCAACAGGTGTTAGAAGCGGGTCCCAGAGACTAGAGTTCCGTGCGTTTGGTCTTTAATATCAGCAGCTTTGTTAGCCGTCCGCAAATTCATTAAATTGGTTGGCCTGTATATTTGCAGGTGACTTACTGAGTAGTTCTTAAATTAACTTAGAGAAGAACTGGTCATTATTGATCATTTAGAACCCTAATCTTCTTTTTCTTAATAGGAGGGTTTTTTATTTTTTGTTTTTGTTTTTTCTTTTTTTCCTGTTTCGACTTCCAGACAATTACTAGTTCTAAAGTAGTTCCTGGCAAAGTTCACCGTCCATCTGTCTATCGCACTCTTAGTCCGAATTGACCTACTAATCCTGGCTTGCATTAAAATAGACTCCCTTCCTTGGGAGGCTCTGTCTTTCTACTGCTAAGATTTCCTTACAGAAAAAGTTTGCCCAAAATAACCCCAAAGTGTATTTTAAACTAACCTCAAAATAAATATAACATTTCAAAGGGCCATTCTGACTTGGCCTGCTGTTTTGCAAAAGCATAAATAAATAAATCAGTGCTTCATTTTTCATAGCTAAACCAAGACCCATAGAAGTATTGGCATGTCTCAGCAGTCTGCTTAAAGATTTAGTTAAAGTGCACAACATAAAGACATTCAGTAATTGTATTTCATCTCACCCAGAGATGTGGAGTGTGCCTTAAAAGAATTGTAAATGTGCTACTTTTAGCCATTTTATTCCTGGAAGTGGATACCTCTACTTATTTGCTGATCTGTCCCTCTGTGTGGAAACAGAATCAGTGCTATTGTCATTACTCCCCAGAGTGACTCCTGTGGAAGTGAAAGAAGGGAATACATTCTGGAAGAAATACATTATTAATAAAATGTTAACCCCCAAAGAGTTAGACATGAAAAGAACCAAGTGAGCCTTTACTAATTAGTGTGATGAAAAAATTTCCCTATAGGAGAGTGTTCAGATGGCAACTAAAATTAATTCACCTTTGTGTAGAAAATAACAATTGTTTTTAAGCTTATTTTGCTTTTGTGAGAGTTTGGGCTTTTCCACCCTGTTCCCAGCTGTTTTATAATGAAAATGATAAAAAATAATAAAAATGGTAAAAAAAAAAAAGGCCCACATCACCTAATGAGTAATTGTTATGAAGTTGAATTCATCTTTCTTATTTTTATTTTTTGAACAATCTTTCTTAATTCTTGGTAATCTTTGTGGCTGGCTCTTAATGCTGCCACTTGTTTTTAGGTTTCAAATTCAAAGTTAATAATTTTTTAGATTAAAATAATAATGCATGCTTATACATTTTTATGTTGCCATATCTACGTTAATTTTTTCAAAGTCTTGATTTTGCACCTTAAGAGCTCAAAGAGCTAGGTCCTTTTTCTTAATTTTTAAAACAAGTGTCTATTTTGTTCTTTACATGAAAAGTCATGTAAAAAGTTTTCTGTTGTGATCTGGACACAAATTGTCCCATACTGATCCCATGCACAGCTACACATTTGCCCAGGAGAGGTCAGATTGGGAGGTATTGAAAATAGCTCAGTGACTCAGAATTGGCTGCTTTATGCTAATGGTTTAATTGGCTTCATCGTAAAAGCATCTAATTGAGTTTTATATTTAAATAGTGGGAATGATACTTGATGCATTATTTACATACAGAAACATTCAGTTAACATGTTTTACATACAGTTAACATGTTTTAAACCCTCATTGTAGCAAAGATGGGAGGTCAAGGACTGCGACCTCCATATTCCCATAGCATCTCTCCCTGGAAGGCATTGTTCATAATAGATGCTCAATAAATAGATATAAGACATGAGCTGAATTGTCACTGTTATCCAAATGTTAATAGGGTACTTAACTATGAGCAATTCTAGTTTGATGATGATTAATAGTAACTGAGAACACTAAATAAACTTATTAAATGTGAACATATGTTTAAAAGGGCAATTTTTCTGATGCAGTTTTTAGCTAAAGCACTACTTACTGTTTCTCACCCAAGTTCTTTCAGATTAGGGATCTTAGAGAATGTTCCCCCAGAGACCTTTTGAGCTTCTTTGGGTCCTAAAGCAGTGTGTGGTTTCCATTTTATGATTCAGAATAGAAACAAGAGAGTTTCTGTTCTACACTGAAAAAAAAGTGTATTAAAGAAGCTGGAGGGTACCAACCATCATGTCTCTAAATGTACAGTACATATTGTACCTGGTTAAATGCAAATGCTGACTCAGCAGGTCTGGCTTGGGACCCCAGATTCTGCATTTCTGACAAGATCTCAGGTGACTCTGATGTTTCAATGCACTAGCAATGTTCTGGAATACACTTTAATTTAATCCACCATATGTTTCCTGAGCATTTATCTATGCGTTAGGCCTAGTTAATAGAATAATCAAGAGCATAGGACCTCCTTACCTTCAAGGAGCTGACAGATGAGGAAGGGAGGGAGAGATTCTTTCTAGACTGAAAATGATGTCCTGGGATGCCACTCTACAGGGCAGCAGCCAGGGAGGAGCCCAGGAAAGGGGACTTTCATGTCAGACTCCCACATTGCTGACTAAGACCTCTAGTCTTTTTGGAAAGGAAATCTTTGTGACTCAGCTACTATGTGACTAAAACAACTTATGTAACCTCTCGGAGCCTCAGTGTCCTGCTAAGAAAAATAGTGTGAATAATGCTTACCTTGCTGGTAGGCAAGTAGGAAGAAAAGGTTCCTAAGATATTTTTCTGTGTAGTTCACCAGTTTACAGATTTGATATGGGTAACCAACAAAACTAAGGCCAGCAAGAGAGAACAGAGCTAGGGCTGGAGGGCCAGCAGCTGTGGAAGTTAATCAGATGCAAATTAGAATTATTCTCAAGAGCATACACATCCTCCACTCTTCTGCAGTGCCATGACTTCTGGTTAGCCTTGGTGAGACCCTTGCTGGCTGTATGTTTACCTGAGTCTGTTCCTGATACATACCCTGTAGGTTGTGTTAATCAAGACCAACTGGTGGTTGTGGCAATCAGGCACTCCTTAAAAGTATGATGCAGACTTTCAGCCAAGATGGAGGTGTGGGTGGACACACTGTGCCTCCTCTCACAACCAAGATTAAGGACAATAAAAATGTAGAACCAAAAAAAAAAAAAAAAACCCAACCAGATCAGGTAGAAAATTGAATTGCATGGAAGTCCGACAACGATTCACCCAGATCGGTAAGAGGGGCGGAGTTGGCGGCTGGCAGAGAGGGATTGCATCAGGAAAAGGTGGTGGTTGGTGGTCCCGGGCACACAGGCGGCAGTTGGCACACCCTAGGTACACAGGCAGTGGTTATCGAGAGAGGAGGCAACAAGCAGACCAAGCGAGGCGCACAAGGCAGCTGAACACAGTCACACATTCACGGGCAGATAAACCAGGTGGAAACCAGCAGCGAGACAGACTGCGCAACCCAGGGCCCCAGCACCAGGAAATAAAGCCTAAAAGCAGCAATTGAAAACACTTGTGGGGGTTGAGGTGCTGGGAGAGAATCCCAGCCTCACAGGAGAGTTCATTAGAGAGACCCACAGGGTCCTAGAATGCACACAAGCCCACCCACAGGGAAATCAGCACCAGAAGGGCACAATTTGGGGAAAGTAACGGAAGGGACTGGAATCCGAGAGGGAGCAGAGCAAGTGCCATTGTTCCCTCTTGGACCCCATCCCCACAGCCAGCATCACAACCCAGAGACTGGGTTGCCTCACCCTGGTGAACGCCTAAGACTCTGCCCCTCACTGCGTAACAGCTGCGACCAGACCAAAAAACAAAACACCAAAACCAAAAATGGCACAAGGGGAGAACAGATCAAAGCCCCAGAGCTAATTCACCTAAGCGACCAACAGAAAGCCAACCTATCAGATGCACATCTCAAAGCACTGGTAGCTAACCTGTCAGATGCACAGTTCAAGGCACTGGTAATTATGAAGCTCACAGAATTGGTTGATTTTGGTCATAAATTAGATGAACAAATGAAGGCTACAATAAGTGAAGTGAAGAAAAACGCACAGGGAACCAATAGTGATGGGAGGAAAACTAGGACTTGAATCAATGGAGTGGACCAGAAGGAAGAAAGAAACAACCAAGCAGGAAAGAATGAAGAAACCAGAATTCAAAAAAATGAGGAGAGGCTTAGGAACCTCCAGGACGTCTTTCAACATCCCAACATCTGAATTATAGGAATACCAGAAGGAGAAGAGGAAGAGCAACAAGTGGAACACTTATTTGAACAAATAATAAAGGAGAACTTCCCCAATCTGGCAAAGGAAATAGACTTCCAAGAAGTCCAGGAAGCTCAGAGAGTCGCAAAGAAACTGGACCCAAGGAGGAACACACCAAGGCACATCATCATTACATTAGCCAAGATTAAAATGAAGGAGAGAATTCTAAAAGCAGCAAGGAATAAGGGCACAGTCTCCTACAAAGGAGTTCCCATCAGACTGTCAGCTGATTTCTCAAAAGAGACCTTTCAGGCAAGAAGGGGCTGGAAAGAAGTATTCCAAGTCATGAAAGTCAAGTACCTACATCCAAGATTGCTCTATCCAGTGAAGCTGTCATTTAGAATGGAAGGGCAGATAAAGTGCTTCTCAGATAAGGTCAAGTTAAAGGAGTTCATCATCACCAAGCCCTTATTATATGAAATGTTAGAGGGACTTATCTAAGAAAAAGAAGATAAAAAGTATGGCAATAAAAAGACAGTAAACTCACAGGTAATAAGAACTAGACCTAAAGCAAAAGCAAACTAAGCAAACAAATAGAACTGGAACAGAAACACAGAAATGGAGATCACATGGAGGGTTAGCAACAGGGGAATGGGAGGAGGAGAGGGGGGAAAGGTACAGAGAATAAGTAGCATGGATGGTAGGTAGAAAATAGACACGGGGGAGGGCAAGAATAGTGTGGGAAAAGTAGAAGCTAAAGAACTTATGACACATGGACATGAACTAATGGGGGGAATGTGGGTGGGAGGGGGTGTGCAGGGTGGAGGGGAATGATGGGGGAGAAATGGGACAACTGTAATAGCATAATCAATAAAATATAATTTTAAAAAAGTATGATGCAGAGGGCAGAGCAGGCACTTCTCCTTTCTGAGGGGCATTGGTACATCCCCCTCAAGGGCACTTTTAAGGATAAAGGCCACCAATTAGTCCTATTCAGTTTAGTGTCAGTTACCTGAAATTAGTGTCAGGTGTGTTGGAACTCACCAGGGACATTTTGTACTTCATGCTCTGAGATGATTGTTTCTTTCTGACATCTGGGAAAGATGGGTGCCGTAGGCAGTGGTCTTCTTCACCCTGATGTTAAGAAGGCTAATCTGAGTGGCCCTTAAAATAATTGTCAACATTTCTCATATTAGAGTTCCATTATATATGTATATATAAATGTATATATACACACATATGTGTATATGTGTATGTATATACATATGTGTTTATGTGTATGTGTATGTGTGTGTGTGTGTATGGAGAGAGAGAGAGTTTATTATTTGCAAAGGAGATTTCCCTGCTGCTACTCGTGCTCCATACATCCCATCCCCAAATAAACCTTGAAAGCCATGGCAATTGGATGTGTGGGGAAAGGAAAAATGGAGGAATGACTGGTGACAAGGCAGGCCTGGGTATGTGGTAACAAGGGAGGGAAAGGGGTTATGGAGCCTTGAGTCCCTAGAATGGAGCTCAGAGCAGTGGCAGGGCAAGAGGGTGGGAGGTGGGACCAGAGACACAACTGTGTGGCCTTTGCTGCTTTGCTGAAGGCCTTTGGAGGATTATGTATGTTCCCAGGTCACTGAAAATCATTGAACTGTAGTAGACACAAGCCAATAGAAACAAAGGCAGGTGACACAGCTGAGCAGCATGATTCTTCCTGCCTCTTCTGAACCAAAAATGGCCTGCACAATTTCAGAAGGGTTATTTTTGCCTCTTGAAGGTCAAAATATTGAGAACTGGAGAACATTTTTTAAAAGATTTTATTTATTTACTTTTAGACAGAGGGGAAGGAAGAGAGAAAGAGAGGGAGAGAAACATCAATGGGTGGTTGCCTCGTGCACACCCCTACTAGGGACTTGGTCCACAATCCAGGCATGTGCCCTGCATGGGAATCAAACCAGTCATCCTTTGCAGTGATCACAGGCCAGTGCTCAATCCACTGAGCCACACCAGCCAGGACTGAACTGGAGAACGTTTTAAAATTATTACTTTTCTGTTATAAAAGTATAGTTAATTTTTGGAAAGTACAGAAAATAATGAGGAAAATGAAAATTTCACACAATCTCAAGGTTTAGTTCCCTTATTTCCTTTTTCTATACATTCAAATTTTTTTTATGCCAGACTTTAAAAAATGAATACAATCTTATAAAAATATTAAATAATGCAGAACCATTTCTAATAAAAGAAAAAAGATCCCCTTTACCCTCTGTGGCCTCCCCAGTAGTCATCCTTTTTCTGCCTGGTGGAAACCTGACTTTGCTCAGGAGTCCACCCTCCTCCACATGTCTCAGAGTAAATCCTGATTGGCCAAGCAACTCTCCTGGGCCTGTTGCCTCTGCCATTGGACCTTGCCCTCTCCAATAAAACGTGAGGGTAGATAATTGGGCTGCTTCCTGAGCCCTTAAAAGGAGACAAGGGCCCCAGGTTTTTTCTTCTCCTAGACACATCATGCCAGTAAATGGAGAAGCAGAGCAAGCTAGGCCAGATCCCACCTAAGCCGCCAGAATATGCAGAGGTGAAAACTGGAACCTCCACTGTGTCCTTGACCATCTGAATAACCCAATGAGAAGTCTCTGCTTTGGCACACTTGTAACATCCTGAAAACTTCCTGGCTACTTAAAGCAGGTCAAGTTAGGTTTTCTGTTAGTTTTAGCCAACATCATCCTGATGAACCCCACAGCTCTGCACCCTCCTCAGGAGGTAAATAACTGTTAACCATTGGGGTGCATTCAGCTACTCATTTTTTGGTGCATTTACATATAGACCCATATGTGTACATTTTCTTTTTAAACAAACTGAACTCATTCTATGCATATTATTTAGTGACTCTTTTTAATGTCATGAGATTTGGGGGAAGGGGTCATTTCTTATATTTACTTCATTCTTGAGGTAATTTCACAGGCTTGAGGTAACATTGTTTGTAGTTTTTATTCTGGTGGTTTGTCTTAAACTGAACATAAGCATTTTCCCATATCATTAAATATTCCATGTAAACATAATTTTAGTGACTACATAATAGTTCATGATGATTGTTTTTGGGGTGTTTCTTGGTTGTGAGGATGCAAACAAGGATATTTGAAATGGAGGCTCTCTGAAAACTGAATAGCCTTGATCGGTCTTGCATAATTTCAAAAGAGCCTGCAAATGGTGATAGGAGACACACACCCACATTGGTCTGTGTCCAAGAAAACTCTGAGATTACAGCCTCTCAGACCCTTCTCCATCCAGTCAGATGGCAGGCTACTCCCAACATTTCAGAGAAGCTTTCTTGCTCCTGGGGTCCATAGAGTTTACACTCTGATAGACATTCGTTCTCTAAATATACAGAGTCACTTAAGCAAATACTTTGTGCATTGCATGTTATATAGGTGAAATGTGAAATGTTCCAGTTCTGCTAGTGAAGACAGGAAAGTAAATGGGATAGATGAAACTCACAAGAAACGTTAATTGCCCTTCGGGAATGTGCACACTTGAAAATCACTGCTTACATATCTGGATCTCCTCAGGTTATCCTTATGTTTCCCCACTCCTAAATATTAGTGCATGGCACAGGGACACTGGTCACAAGATGACCTCCCATATGAAAGAAAAAGGCCAAAGGACAAAAGAAAAAAAGTCTTCTTAGAGGAAATGGAGACCACTCAAGGAAAAATACCTTAAAAACAAAATACTATCAGTATGCTTCCTGGAGACATCATGAGGGATATGATGAAACATAAGTTCTACATAAGTTCTTGGTCTTTGTATGTACACAAAGCATCCTAAATATTCTGATGTGAGTAGAATTATTAATCATTAAATACAATAACATGACGTCACAGAGGACACTTTCAAATTACCAAGAAAAAAGGAAAACCTCCATTTTTATAAACTTTTATGAATGCCTATATTATGGCATATAAACAGGAACATTTTTTGTCCTTAATTGAGAGAAGAAAATCTAAAGTTTCGAGGAAGTTCTCAGAGATTGGTAATACCACTTCAAGGCTGGTGCCTAACCATTGGTCCTCTTCAGGGGCCTACAATCCTTTTGCAGAAGTTTTACTAATAGTCCAGAAGGATTCAGTATTATATAGAAAGAATTTAGTAGTATATAGAAAAGTCCAGTATTTTCTCAGTTTCTTAAGTAAATGATTTTGATTTTCCATTGTTCTGGTTTGCCACAGCATGACAAGTGCACGTATCACAGTGTGAGCCACCAGCTGACTTTTTACAGGGTGGGGGAGGGGGTAGTCAGTGCCTTGTAGCCAGAGAAGATTTTTGAGGAGGTGGTTGGGTGAAGAGGTGGGTTGGGGAGGAACCCGTCATGCTGCTACCGTGATCCAATATTTTTGCCACACCAACATTTTCATTTGTGCTATCTATGAAAAGCGTGGCCTACAGTGTTGTTCTCAGTTACTGCACAAGATGCCTGTTTCCCTGGTGATCTTGATTTAATAAATCCAAGAAGAAAACTTGAAAACCCAGTTTTGGTGTATGTTTGTGGTGGGATGGAGGTAGATGGGTTTTATAGAGTGTGGCCAACCATAGTTTCTCTGTAGGTCTGGAATATCAGTTCATCTAAAGACCCGAAGGAGATTACTCTTGACCTTTCCAAGGCTTCCTTCATGGTGGGGGGTGGGGGGTGGTTTGTGTTTATGGTCTCTCCTCCCTTCCCCTTCACAGTGATTGTGAGAAAGAGAAATCTACTCATAGTAAATTTTTGTAGTAATGGTGTAGAGGTTTTATCTCTCAAAAGTAAGGGAGTATGTTTCTATTTCTAATTATATGGAACCCTTGGCTCATAATAGCCCCCTAGATTTACTGCTCAGGATAGACTGATTTCACTGAGGTAAGAGAGCTTTTTATTTTTGAGCTGCTTCAGGAAACCCCCAGCATTTCCACTTTTGGCCTCTGTCTCTCAGCTCCCTATTCAGAGAGAGGCAATGTAGCCTCATCCCACCTGGTCCCATGATCACAGAAGCTCTTGTCACACTGTCATCTGCAGTCTTCAACTCATTCCCACATACCAGGTTTACCAACAAGGGGTGGCATCTCATTTAAAAATCTCCACCCTTTGACTGTCTTCCTTACTTTCATTTGATACAGAAAGGCCCCACTTTGGAGATTGTGTGCAGGGGAAACAAACGGCCCCTTGATTTAAAGTTAAAGGTGGCTTTGATGAAAACAGAAACCTCCCCTGCATTACACATTTCATTCCTGACTTTTACACCATCTCAGGTTTGTAATCTAACTCATTTTTACCTTCTTTGCCATCATTCATCCCCAGCAAGCTGACTCTTTACTCCCAGTGTCCCTAGTCCTTGGCTTCCTCCCTAGGGAGCAATAGGGTGTTTCCTGGCAGGGCTTTACTCTCTGACAGTTTGGTCTTGAACATAGATACCAGAATCCTCACCCCGGTTAACACATGTGGTGTTTCCTCTCATGACAGGGTCTAGGCTCAGGCTGGGCATGTGAGCCCAAGTATCCCTAGCACTTCATGCTGGGCGGGCATGTAGGTGCTTCAGGTGTTCTGTGAAAGGAATGAGAGAGGAAGCTGTACTCGTTCCTGGCTGCCAAACAGCAGATAAGATCTACTCAGCCATGTCTAAGGAAACACAACAGTACCTTGCTTCCTCCACAGAGGCTCCTGAACAACTTGTGTCTGCTCCCACCTAAGCTCAGTGCCTCAGTCCTCTTTATCCACTGATTTCTTTAAAAACCTGCTCCAAGCACTAACCTGGGAGGTTTTCGTGACTATGTCCACCTTCCTCATCCAGGGCCGGCTGGGGTGCCACTTCCCCATGCCCATGAAAACAGCCATGTATTGACAGTGAGGTGGTGGACTCCAGTTTGTGCCACATTTACTGGGACTTGTCCTGTTTGGTATATATGGATTTACACAGTGGAAGTATCTGTAACTCTTCTGATTCTACAGTGGGTTTCTACTCTCTTTTATTTCTCATGCTTGGACTAGTGGTATTCTCTAAACATACAGCAAGAAAGTCTCAGCTAACCAGCTTCAGAGACCTTTATTAATTCCTTTCTGGCAAAGATCTGGGGAATAGCAGGGGGGTGCCTAATGAAGGAGATATCATGTTTAAGTAAAAAAAAAAAGTTCCTTTTGAGTTCCCAGTTTCTGTGAAGTTGTGCTGAGTTTGCATGAGTTAACTGCTCATTGTGGTCAGCTGTCTAACCTCTACTTTACTACAAAATGTTGTTTCCATCTTGCCATATGTCAATGGATCTCTGTTCATTAGCTGAGTCTCATCCCCAGTTTATGCTGCTTAGGATGGTATTGTCAGGATGAACTTCTACAAAGCTGTGCTAGTGTTTCTAATAGCTTGTGCCTGGCAGCTCTTGTATATATTATAATCTGTTGATGTGGGCTACCCATAAAAAAATTTAGCCTTTTCCTTGAGTGTGGCAGCATTGACCTATGATCTTATTTTAAATCACAGCATTTGAGTGGCCATCAGTATATGGGTCAGCAGCGTTTTTAAATGGTTTTTTGAAAACAGCTTGTGACCTGTAGCAGAAAGTGTTGGCACCCTAACATGGTCACTGTGACCAAGTGACTTTGGCAAGTTACATATGCCCACCACTCAGTCTTTTCATCTATGAAAGAGATGTACTAATACTGCAGGGTGAAAATCAAGAAGAGAGAATGTTGAAGAGTTTTATAAAAATGAAAAATTGTAGTATTGTTTTTATTACTTATTGCTGTGACCTCATTGTGGTAAATGCCAGCTTCAAGGTGATTTCTTTTTGAATAAGCATTCAGTTTTGTTTTGTTTTTTTTTTTCAGACCAGGCACATGCTAGTAATTAAAATCAATATATTCTAGTGTTCTTTTGAAAGCTAACATGGGGAAAGTGAAATACCGAAACTGTAGAAGCCAAACACTTAAAAGTTCTTGGCAGTGGCTTGGGATTGCATAGTCTACTTTTGCCATTTATAAAACAAAGTAGCATTTTTGTCTGAAAATTCAATTCAGATCGAATAGAGTCCATGTATTCCCATAGATTATAAGGTTTTATGGGATATATGGGGCATTTTGCCATGATAAATGTGACATGTGCTATTTCTTGTGACTTTTTTTTTTTCCTGAAATGGGTTGTTCTGCAGGATGGTATCCCAGCTCTGACCACCTGGGAGGGTTCTGTTACTTTCCTCCGGTGTCAGAACAATGATTACCTGGTTTTCAGTGGAACTCAGGATATAGTCTTTGGATTACATACATACATGTGCTCACGCACAATCCATTCTGGTTAATAAGTTGGTCTTGGGGTGGAAGGAAAGGACCTGCAATGGACCAAATGTGTACCTCCCCATGGCAGATTCATATGTTGAAATCCTAATCTCAGTGTGATATCATTGGGAGGTGGAGCCTTTGGAGAGTTTTTAGGTTATGAGGGTGGAGTTCTCATGGATGGGATAGTGCCCTTATAAGAAGAAGCCAGAGAACTAGATTGCATTCTTTCTGCCATGTGAGAACACAGTGAGAAGGCCCCATCTACAACCAGGAAGAGGGCCTTCACCAAAACTGGGCCATGCTGGCACCCTGGGCAGCCTCCGGAACCGTAAGATGTAAAAGCTGCTCAGTCTATGGCAATTTGTATAGCAGCCTGAATGGACTAAGACAAGACCTTAGTGATCACCTGGTACAACATGTCCCACATTTTCCAAATGAAAATTAGAGATTCAGGAAGCAAAGGAGTTTTGTCTGCTCACAGGTCCCTTTGACTCCTTCTAGGAGGGTCAGTGCTTTCCGTTCTCTGCTGGCACCTGAGGATGTTGCATCTCAGGCTGAAATCCAGCCAGAGTGTAAAAATGAGGCTCTCCCAGGCATCCACCAGGCACTCACCACCCAGAAGTCCTGGGAGGGAATGCTGAAGCCTGAATGTTCAGCTTTGCCCTGTATTGTCTTATCTGTGCTATTTGCTCTCCAACAGGAGTACAATAAGGATGTCAGAACCCTGGGGCATTGGAAACAGGGAGAAACAAGTACAAGGCTGGATGCAGACTGTCCACTTTCACTTCTGAGAACCTACTCTCTCTGGTAGGCTCTGACACCTGACTTCCTTCCAGATAAACCTAACAAATGCACAGAACTCACTCATGTCTGTGATGAAGAATGTAATGCCTATTTATTTAAACAGCTTCTAATATAATAGTGCTTCTTGGGCATGGGAGGTAAGGTCAATGGTAGGGTTTTCCCCCCATGACTCCATCATTGCCACTCCTTGAACTTCTCATTATCATTTTTCTGTAATACATTGGACAAGTATCAGGTCTAGAGGTCAGAGGAGGGACTGTGTCTGGCTGTCACTGTCACACACATTAGCTTGTTTGGATGACAGCAATCTCTGGAAAGAAGCATTGTTTTATTCCCACTTTAAGTGCAAGGCACCAAGGCTCAGAGAAGTGAAGTGACTTGCATGAGGACCTTTAGAGCAGGAATTTGCATGTACCCCTTTTATGAAAGGACCAAAAATAGAACAGCTGGTTTTTATTTACTTTTTCTTGAAATGCTCCTTCCGAGAAGATAAGAGATATATAAAACAAATTGAGCATCTGAAACATAACTTCTTTAGCTTAAGTGGTTTTCTTGAGTGTGAGGTTATTATGGAGCTGCTGGGTTCACACCGGGGTTGAAAACAACTCCAATTTGGTGTCCACATTCAAGCCAGCCTCTATGAGGAAGAGGCTCTGTGTGAAAGGACTTGTATTTAGGGTGGAATCATTATTCTGTTTGTTGCCGTCTTTTACCAGCTAACCTGCTTTTCAAAGTGGTTTCTTTTGCTGTAGTAGGACTGTTAAATCAGGATACTCCTGTCTCCTTTCATTTTCCCTGTAGTCAGGTATATCTTACTTACTTCAGCTGAGCACAACCGAGAAGTCACACGAGAGGTGGCACCACCTGGGACCACATTTTTGAAACACCATTTCCCCAAGTCTCATCCATGCTTTGGGGCCTGGAAAACCAGCAGATGAATTCTTTATGAGAAGCCTAGAAGTCACCCAGGGTTCACCTGACTGTCACCTTCCACCTTTTCCCCTCCACACACAAGCACACCTCAGTGCTCAGTGTATGTAAAGGAGGCAAGGTATTTTAAGACTTTTGGGTGATGGGCTTCTCTAAACTGTTGTTCCTTGATTTGACTCCTGAGGAGGTATCTACAAAGTGTTTCACTGGACTTAGGAGGGGCAGTCCAGAAAACCCCAAACTTGCCTCCCTTCCCAGCTTTAGGTGACTGTTGGCAAAGGCACTGGGCTTGTCTTGTGGGTAGAGCACTGAGGAACCCTGTCAGATCAGTTTTGTCTCTGTCTATCTTCCTGCTCCCATCATTTATGAAAACAAGCAAAACATCAGTAAGATAACTTGGTCTGTCCTATGATTGACATACATAGACACACACAAAGCCAAATGTGTTCCAGCCATTTGCTCAGATTTGTGGCACGCCCTCATCTAAGAGATAAGCTGAGCTATCCAGTGACTGTTCAGAATGAGTATATTACACTGAACTAAGAAATTTCTAATTTTTTCCAGAATCCTTTAATAACATCTATTTGAATTATTCTGATAAGATTTTTCTTAATTATTCTTGGCTGTATATTGTCTCAGACAATTTCTAAAAACTGAATTAGGAAAGTTTTTTGGCAATGGCAAGTTCAACTCATGCAATGTTATGCCTGGACAATGATGATAGGGGATGGTGGGGCTGGGATTACCAACCATGAATTAATATGGTTTGCAGTTAATTAAAGGGGTACTGCATTCCAGTTATCAAAGGGACAGACTAGACCAAGTAAATTCTCTCTTTGTCAGGTACATACATACAAAATTTTTAAAAGATTTTATTTATTTATTTTTAGAGAGAGGGGAGGGAGGGAGAAAGAGAGGGAAGGAAACATCAATGTGTGGTTGCCTCTCCCACACCCACTACTGGAGACCTGGCCTGCAACCCAGACATGTGCCCTGACTGGTAATAGAACCAGTGACACTTTGGTTCACAGGCTGGCACTCAGTCCATGGAGCCACATCAGCCAGAGCCATACAAAAATTTTGGCATCTTGGTTTCAACACTTCCCTGGTTCTTTGCTGTTGCATTTTACTACTCCTGTGAAGATAAGTCCCAGGCCACAGAGTAGTGTCAGGAGGAAGAGGTATACAGGGTTAGGAAGAATGGGTCTCCTCAATTTTTCCAGATAGGGAAAATTTTGGTGGGAAATATGAAAACTTTGGAAAGAACACAAGGTGAGGTTTGTAAATTGTGAGATGTGGTGCTCTTGTCATTTCTGGGGCAGTCTTTTCAGAATTCAAAGTTAAAACCAAGAATACAGTTGAGCACTTTGCAGTGGCTTAACTGATAGCAGCACTTGCCTCACCATTGCCAGTAAATTATGATGCTTCCAGACCCTTGAGTCATTCAACAGTGAGTCCCCATCCTTCCAAAATTTATTAATGTTCTGAGAAAACCTAATATACCAAGGAGAATTTTCCAGCGTGAGTAGAAGCCTGAATTTACTTGAATTCAGGCAGAGTAGATAATTCAGACAACTTGAGGCCCAATAGTGGGTATATAAAATGCTGTATTTATCCTCATGTCCTATTCTCTTTATTATACCTAACTACAGATTGCCATTTCTTAAGGCAGTTTACATTTTACTTTTGCAATTTCCTCTTTCATTAACTATCAAGAAACTTATGGGAAATTTTCGGTTTAGCTTCCACTGTGATTAAAGTGAAGCCAAATTTTCTTCAAATTGATCTTTTTATCCTCTTCAAGCTGAAGTGAAGAAACTGTGTAGAAGAGAGACAATTTGGAAGAAAGACACTTATCCTCAGCTTTGATCCCACAACTGAATTTCCTCCAAGCGTATGTCTTCTAACAAGAAAAGTTGGGGGCAGCAGAGGCGAATGTCAGGCCACCAAAACTGCCATTTTATAGAAGGGAAAAAAATTGAGGCAGGGGCTTGGCAGTGGCAGAGCCCAGCATGGACACAGGTCTTCAATCCCCCATCATGAGGTCATCATTTGACCTTTCTTCACCTCATCTCTATCCCCACTTTCTTGCCCTTTCTGTCTTTCAGTATAGGTGATGATCATTTTATAAACAGAAATAGGATAATAGCTGTGAAATAAGAAAAATACCACCTATTTTAAGTCCCCAGATTGCCACCATTGATTTAGCTTATTTTTATGATTCCTATAAGTTGGATGAGTAACATTTTTAATTTGCTTTTCATAATTGTATGCACTGATTTTTTTTCCTGGAAGATTACTGTGCATAGTCAGTGAGTTGAGATGGAGACAGCAGTGGCACCAGGGCCAGGAGACACCTGAGGGGAAGGACTTTACTTCTGTGCATCCTCTGAGAATTTGAGATTCAAAGACCAACCTTCCAAAAGGGATATTTATAATGATAAACTTCAGGGTCATATTTTGAAAGTTGTTCATGTTTAAGAAGTATAAGTATAAGTATACTTATACTTATAAGTATAAGGGGTACCTCCTTCCATTGCTTTGCAGCAGTTATTCCCTAATATACAAAAATGTCAAGATTAAATTTAGGTTTTTTATGTGGACTAATACTGATAATTTTTGTGGTTCTCCTGATTTTTTTTCTTCCATTTCATTTTTATCGAAAATTGACATGAGGCATGTCCAGCACTCTTGTTTCATATCAGCTAAGATATTTGTGCTTGATTTTTGAAGTTCATCTTCTACGGACAGCCTTTGAACATAAGTTAAAACAGCTATTATATGTTTGTTTAAATATATTTTATTGATTATGCTATTACAGTTGTCCCATTTCCTCCCTTTATTCCCCTCCACCCTGCACCCCTCTTTCCACCCTCATTCCCCCCTACCTTAGTTCATGTCCATGGGTCATACATATAAGTTCTTTGGCTTCTCCATTTCTTATGCTATTCTTAACCTCCCCCTGTCTACTTTGTACCTACAATTTATCCTTCATGTTCCCTGTACCTTTTCCCCCATTCTCCCCATCCCTGCTGATAACCTCCATGTGATCTCCATTTCTGTGATTCTGTTTCTATTCTACTTGTTTGCTTAGTTTGTCTTTGTTCTTGTTTTCTTAGGTTTCATTGTTGATAGTTGTGAGTTTGCTGTCACTTTGCTGTTCATATTTTTTATCTTCTTTTTCTTCAGTAAGTCCCATTAACATTTCATATAATAAGGGCTTGGTGATGATGAACTCCTTCAGCTTGACCTTATCTGGGAAGCACTTTATCTGCCCTTCCATTCTAAATGATAGCTTTGCTGGATACAGTAATCTAGGTTGTAGCTCCTTGTCTTTCATGACTTTGAATACTTCTTTCCAGCCCCTTGTTGCTTGCATTGTTTCTTTTGAGAAATCAGCTGATGGCCTTATGGGAACTCTTTTGTAAATAACTCTTTCCTTTTCTCTTGCTGCTTTTAAGATTCTCTCCTGATCTTTAATCTTGGGTAATGTAATTATGATGTGTCTTGGTGTGTGTTTCCTTGGGTCCAACTTCTTTGGGACTCTCTGAGATGGCTGGACTTCCTTGTAACTATTTCCTTTGCCAGATTGGGGGAGTTCTCCTTCATTATGTTTTCAAAGAAGTTTTCAATTTCTTGCGCTTCCTCTTCTCCTTCTGGTACCCCTATGATTTGGATGTTGGAACATTTAAAATTTTCTCAGTGGTTCCTAAGCCTCTCCTCATTTTTTTGAATTTTTGTTTCTTCATTCTGTTCTGGTTGAATGTTTATTTCATCCTTCTGCTCCAAACCATTGATTTGAGTCTCCATTTCCTTCCCATCACTATTGGTTCCCTGTACATTTTCCTTTCTTTCACTTTTCAAAGCCTTCACCTTATCCTCTATTTTGTGACCATGCTCAACCATTTCTGTGAGCATCCTAATTACCAATGTTTTGAACTCTGCACCTGATAGATTGGCTATCTCTTCCTTACTTAGTAGAATTTCTTCTGGGGCTTTGATCTGTTCCTTCAGTTGGGCCTTATTTTTTCTTTTTCTTTTCTTTTTTTTTTTTTTTTTCTTAGCGAGCCTGTTACATAGTAAGGGGCATAACCTTTGGTATTTGCCAGGGTGGGGCAACTCACATAGCTGTTTTGTGGTGCTGTACGTGGGGGAGGGGTCCAAGTGGGAACAATGCCACTTGCTTTGATCTAGGCTGGCTTTCAGTCACTTCTCCCACTACCCGCAAACAAACTGGGCCCTTTTGGTGCTGATTCCCAGGTAAGTGGGTTTGTGTACATTCTAGGACCCTGTGCATCTCTCCAATGAACTCTCCTGTGAGGCTGGGAGTTTCTCCTGCCACCACAACCCCCACAAGTTTTTTTTAGTAAGAGGTTTTGAGGTTTTATTTCCCCGTGCTGGAACCCTGGGTTACGTGGTCTGTCGTACTGCCCAGGTTTCCCCCCCGTTTTATCTGAATGCAAATGTGGGACTGTCTGCTTCACCAGCCACCACCTTCCCTAGTCTGCCAGCCACCTCACCTGCCCTGGTCCTCCAGCCACCACCTTGCTGAGTATCCTCACCACCCTTGCTGCCTGTCTCTGCCCCTCTTACTGGTCTGGATGAATGTTTCTTCTTTAACTCCTTGGTTGCTGGACTTCTAAACAGTTTGATTTCCTGGCAATTCTGATTGGTTTTTGTTTTTAGATCTGTTGTTGTGGGGTTTTTGGGTTTTTTTTGTTTTGTTTTGTTTTGTTTTGTTTTTGGTTGTGTGAGGAGGCACAGTGTGTCTACCTATGCCTCCATCCTCGCTGGATGTCTATATGTTTAAGTATCTTTTTGTTTGTTTTTTGACAGAATTTAGAATTGATTAAAACAGTTCATGGTTAGTAGATGCGAAGTGTATTAAAGCAAACTCTTCTCATTATATCCAGGGAGATTATATTTTACATGAAAAACAAATGTTAATTATATTCTTTCATTTGCCTCTCCAATCTTTGGATCTTTATCCATGCTGTTACATCTTCCTGGAACACCCTTCCCACCTTCATTACCTGCCAATTCCTATTCATCCTTTTTGGCTCACCTCTGGCTTCTGAGAGTCTTCCGTGAGGAGACACGTGTGTCCTCAGGGGTCCTACAGAAACTCTTACATGTCTTTTTCATGGCAGTGCTTGGATTTTACAGTTTTGAAGTTACCAGCTTCTGTGGCTCTCCCCAGTAGACTAGAGGTTTCCTGGAGTAGAAATCAGATCTTTTTTCCCTTTGTCTTTTAGGAGCTGTGGTGTGGTGCACATGCTCCATTAATGGAGTGTTTAATGAATTGAACCAAAGGACAGAAAGCCTCTGTTCACTTGAACAGGTACCCACTTTTAAAAGTTACATCATTCAGTGATTTTTAGCCCTTGAGGGGTTCCACTGTATTAAGTGCAATTCTCAGCCAAGGGCCAATCCCCTTGTGTTCACGGGCCCTGGTTCTTCAAACCCTCTAATGCTCCCTCCTGGTGGCCAGAAAACCCCGGACAACCTTCTCTCTTTACTTTTCTTCTTGTCTTAATCCTTTACAGCCTGATATTCCTGAGGCTTTAGGGTTTTGAATCTGATATCTCAGAGAACATTGTGTACCTATGAAATCATATGTCCCATGGTGATGGGTCAGGAATGTTGTGAACCATAGCCATCAAAAAACATTATGTATACCAAGTAAAAACTGGTAATCTGATTCCCTTGTAGTTTAAAAGTGGGGAAAAAATGAAAGAAATGACCTCTTTGTGAAATGTAAGCATGGGTAGGTGCTAGAACATAGTATTTAACAAGTCAGAGGGCAGGAGTTGCTGCCTGGATCTAAATCCAGCTCCATTTCCCCCTCTGTAAAACACAGATAATGGTAGTGCCCACATCACACTGTTGTTCTGAGGATTAACTGAGATAATATATGCAAAACCCCTGGGATGGTGCTGGCATGCAGGAAGCAAACTAGACCTGTTAGTTATCACTCTTCAGTTTTCTACAGTGAGTATACACGTATATGCTTCTGCCACTTACACCTGTGAAGATGTTGGAGAAACTATTGAAAGTTGAGAGAAAGAAAGCAAGTATTATCCCTGTCTGTATGGGTGGGACCTTGCTTAAGGCTGTGTAGGGACAAGGCCAGGACCAGTGATGGTTGCTGTGATTGGTGACTAAGGGCTGGAACATTCAGTAGCCAGACTGGTCCTGCAGAGTTCCATCTACACACATACACCCCACTTTCACCTCCACACACAGTTCATCCCCCCAGCACCAGGTAGACCACAGTGCTATCTCCCTAGGTGTTTATGTGTCCAAAGGGATGAAGCCCAAACCTTGGACACATCTTTAGGTCATAAAAGCCCAGACATATGGGACTCTCTCACCCCTGGAGATACTTGATTTATAGTCCCAAAGGTCAAGATAAGAACTCAGGGTGCTTTCTATTCTTTCTCCAAGCAACAAGGGTTTCTCCCTCTCCTTGCTAAATAGGGAGAGAGGCATCTACTTCCCTCCTGTCCATAAACAGAGGTAACCCTTTGTTGTTTGTCCCTTATTTCTGAACTGTCACCGCACCCGCATAAAATGTCTGTCCCTGCTCCCATCACCTTGCCTGTGGGTCAGAGGTAGGGAGTGGCCATGCCACAGTGTCTCTCTAGCCATCGGTCTGCTATATCATTAGAGAGAACCAGGTGGCTTACAGTAGCCTCACTACCATCCCTTCTTTTATCAAAGACACCTTGTACATGAACAAACAGCCACTTCTTACAAATTGTAGCTGAATTCTTTTACAGAAAAGTACAGTTCTAATGAAATGAATCTGTCCCAAGCTGTTACCAAAAGGAGTGGAAAATGCTGGTGTTTGCTGGTGTTTCCACTTTTGATCAGCCTTATCTGGGAACTTAATACATTTTATGATCAAAGTCCAAAGTCTATACTTTGCATGAGCATTAATATTTGGCTATAAAGCCTCCTATGGTTGCACAAACACATTAAAATCAGGTTATAGCCAAAGAATGATTTAGTTTGGGGGGTTGGAGGGTTGGGTAGGAAATACATATCTGGATACAGAGGTAATCAGTGCCTTCACTGTAGGAAGGCATTTTGACAGTCACAGGTAAAAGGTAACAATGTTTTCAGTACGTTTGAGATATTTTATTATATATACTGAATTTTGCTAGTGGTTCAAGTGTCCCGTACTGTGGTTTCAGTTATTTTGTAATATACTCATGTCGAGCAAAAGAAGAAAATAATTTAAATTTAAATGCTTGCCAAATTCCAATATGCACTTTAACTTTTTTTTTTAATTAAAAAAAAGTTTCCATTTCCTCTAAGGAAGTAGGTGACATTCACAAAGATGATCAAAGGATCTCTTTTTAAAAGGATGTGGGTGAGGCTTATGAATGACTCCTGCATATACTAACCTCCTTTCAAAACTTCCTTTTTCTCACCTATCAATGAATTGTTTAGAAAGTTTGAGAAATGGAAAGGTGGCCTGGCTAGTGTGGCTTGCTTGGTCGGAGTATCATCCCAGTGTTCAGAAAAATCACGGGTTCAGTCCCTAGTAGAGATATGTACAGGAGGCAACCAGTTGATGTTTCTCTCTCACATTGATGTCTCTGTCTCTTTCTATGTCTATGTCTCTTTCTTTCTTTTCCCCCCTCCCTCCTTCCCATATTCCCTCACTTCTTCTCTCTCTAAAAATCAATAAATGTAATCTTGGGTGAGGATTAAAAAAAAAAGAAAATGGGAAAATGTTGTCCTGATACAAGAACCAGGGAATTTAGCCCCAACATCCTACATTCTCCAGAGGAAGACAGAAGAGAAAGGTTCAGGTGATGAGATACTCCAGCAGAAAAAAGTGCCTGGTCTGAATGGGTCTGATACAGGAAACAATACTGAGCTAAACAGGTTGTGTCAGCTTTCACTTTCTGCAAGTCCAGGGCCTTGCCCACTGATTTTGTCTTCACTATTGACCTGATTAACATATGGTTTCTGTCATTAGGTCCATATACAGTAATGTCCTTTAATTACCCCACATTTGTCCAGTGGGTTCTCAGTACACAGGTGTTGGGATGTCACTGATGGGTGGATGTGAGGATAAGGGAGCTTAATGCCCAGAGGGCCCTAGGGCCCTTTTATATAGAATATTTGGAGACTCAAGGGCTTAGCTCAGCAAGTATTTTGATTAATTCCCCCTAACCATGTATTTCATACTTGGAACAACAATTTTCAGAGAATTAGAAGGAATAAGTATATATAAACTATAGTGAAAAGTCACCTTTCTTTGCTCATTTGGTGTCCAACAGTACCAAGGACCCAATAATTATGAACAATTTTCTACATGCTTCTCCTCTGGCTCTGCAGGGTTAGACGTTGTAGATATGACACTGATGTGCCGGGGTCCAGGGGTGCATTGTGAACAAACCCTTAGTATTCATATATAATATTTCCTTGTCCGTTAGCTCTTATATTAGGTAAGTATAGGGAATCTTTCAGTTGTTCCAATTCTAGATCAGTGAATGTTCACTGTTGATAGTGTCCAGACCAGTCATCTTTATCACCTGGAAGTAAGAAGTGTGGGTTTTGTGACTGTACGTATTGGTCCTATGTAGGTTTACCTTTGTCCAGAGCATTGGTTGACCCTTTCATTAAAATTAATTAATTTTCCTTATACCACTTTGGTTAAAGGAGATAGAGGCAAGGGTAAGGAGGCACAAGAGACACTGGGCTGTGAAAATAAATGAAGACCAGCCAGATGAGAACAGCACTGGCTAATTTATTCAGAACTTGCAATAGCAAGGCAGTCAGCTACCATCACTTGGTTTGGGCAGAGATACAAAGGCAGGCAGAAATGAGGGAAAGACTTATAATTTTAAAAAGGGAAAGTTCACTGTGCCCTGATGGAAGGCTGTTGGTCTGGGAAAGCTGGAGTGGGGCTGAATAAAGCCAGGCATCCTGTGTTAGGGTGCCAGGCTCCTTGGTTAAGGTGGCATATTTGATTTTTGTCTAGTAGTTCCAAAATTGGAAGTAAGGGGCCAGAAATCAGGGGAGCTCTAAGTTATTAATCAGTTCATAGCCATTTGGAGCTGATTATTACAGGGGTTATTGTATTAATCCCTAGACTGGCTGCTACAGTTGGTGGTCTGACTTCCTGCAAGTCTGACCTAGATACCGGCTGGCTTCTCAGGCTGGTTACTGTAGATAGCAGTTTGGTCTTGTGGGCAGGTTGCTGCAGGTGGTGGGTCAGAGTTCTGTTTTCACATATTTTTTGGCCATTATTTATTTGTATATTTAGTATCTCAGAACCAATAGAGAGCTGGTAAGAGTAAATAGCCAGCCTAGCACACCTGTTGGAACTGGGGGCTACTCAGGCTGTTTAGCTCCTGGTCAGGAAGCATGCATCTAGATGCCCTGGTGGTCACCAGGCAGGGCCCATCTGTGACCCTGTGATGTCAGCCCTGGTGGGCAGCTCTGTGCTTGGTCATGAGACTATAGACACTGCAGCATTTGCATGCTATGAACTCCTAACTGCCTTCCTTGAACTTGGAAGTCACATTAGCGGACTGCTTCTCTGAGGGGCATACTGTTTTATTTTTCAGGGATAAACCCATCCAGGTTTTTGTCCATTTGTGGTAGTGACTGGCTGGGTTCATCACCTAAGGACTCCTCTGACAATAAAAGATTCTTTTTATGGTCATTTTATCTGTGCTATCGGCCTTGACATAGAACAGGGTTTTCTGCATAGGAATGGGGTATTCCAAGCAGCCCTGCAATTTCTGTAGTAATCTGCCCCTTCTTTACTCAATTTCTTAACCACCCTGAGAAGTTGACTGCCATGGCTTCAACTGCCCTGGACACAGCATATGGCCTGATGGGATGGCTTGGCAGTGTTTGTGCCAACCCACAGTGCTCCTTACCTCAGTCCTGGCAGGCCCACATGAGTCATCTGAAGGTGTTTCCCCTGCACCCGCAGTTTCTTGTTTGTATGTTTGTTGTATGTTTTGGTCTGACTTTTAGGAAAAATTCCTAGGTAGTAACAATGTCATTGATAGTCAAAATAGACACTGGAATCCTTTACTTTTGTAGAATTTAAGACAAAATGTTTTCTGTTTCAGACATTGCATTTTATATAAAATGTGTATAGAGTATTTAAGTTTAAAAATAAACCCTAAAAATATTATGTAGGGCTTTGAAAGACATCTGCAAGTTTTGAAGAAGGGGTGGTTTTGAAAAGGCATTTCTTTTCATGCCTTTGCATGTATTTGCACTTTTAAATTAAATGACATCCTCTGAATGTAAGAGTTAATTCAAAGCTGTCAAGATTTTTCTCTCTCCATTGACTGTCAAGAATAACAATG
This sequence comes from Anoura caudifer, assembly GCA_004027475.1. Lineage (NCBI taxonomy): Eukaryota > Metazoa > Chordata > Mammalia > Chiroptera > Phyllostomidae > Anoura > Anoura caudifer. The sequence goes on from PVKU01001153.1 coordinate 215,495, forward strand.
TCATTTTTAAAAGTTAAAAATGAGTATTTATTTTTGTCATCAAAAGAACACCAACTATTCATGTCCTTGAGTTATTTAAAGCACTTTAATAAATTCTAAGAATGAGTCATTTTGAAGTTCAGCCACACAAAATAAAAATGCTTTATTAGGAAGTTCTCCACCTGAAATATTTTGTTGGTGGGTCTTGGCCTTTTAATAATAGCTAACATTTAGTGAGGATTTTAATGGGCCATATACTGTTGGAAATGCTTTAAGTATATTAACTCATTTACGTCTTACATTATCCTTATTTTGTAGCTTCCAAACTTATGCCCAGAAAGGTTTGACCACTTGTCCAAGGTTACAATTTGAACCTGGTCCATCAGACACCCACCTTAAGACTGCATTAACCCTAGTTTTTTCTTTTTTTTTTTTATTGTTGTTTAAGTACAGTTTTCTGCCTTTTCCCCCCACCCCTCCCTACCAACCCATGCCCTCCCCACCTCCTTCCCCTGTTTCCACCCCACCCCTTGTTATTGTTCCTGTGTCCTATATACTTGTTCCTGCAAGCCCTCCACCCTTTCCCCCTCATTATCTCCTCCCCTCTCCCCTCTGGTCACTGTCAGCCTGTTCTCAATTTCAATGTCTCTGGTTATATTTTGCTTGCTTGTTTGTTTTGTTGATTACATTCCAGTGAAAGGTGAGATCATATGGTACTCTTTCACCGCCTGGCTTATCTCACTTAGCATAATGCTCTCCAGTTCCATCCATGCTGTCAAAAAGGGTAGGAGCTCCTTCTTTCTTCCTGCTGGGTAATATTCCATTCTGTAAATGTACCATAGCTTTTTTATTCTTTCATTTACTGATGGGCACTTGGGTTGCTTCTACCACTTAGCTGTGGTAAATTGTGCTGCTATGAACATTGGGGTGCACAGGTTCTTTTGGATTGGTGTTTTGGGTTTCTTAGATTATAATCCTAGCAATGGAATTTCCAGGAAAAAAGGACCTGACTATTTTTAGTTTTCTGAGGAAACTCCATACTGTTTTCCATAGTGGTTGCACCAATATGCAATCCTACCAACAGTGCACTATGGTTCCCTTTTCTCCACATCCTCTCCAACACCTGTTGTTTGATGCTTTGTTTATGATGGCCATTTTCAACAGGGTGAGGTGGTATCTCTTTGGGGTTCTAATTTGAATCTCTCTGATAGCTAGCAATATTGAGCATCTTTTCATGTGTCTCTAGACCCTCTGTATGTCCTCCTTGGAGAATTGTCTGTTCAACTCCTTTGCCCATTTTTTACTTGGGTTACATGTCTTCTTAGAATGGAGTCATGTGAGTTCTTTATATATTTTGGAGATTAAGCCGTTGTCTGAGGTATCATTGGTAATGGATAAAATATGTTTATCCATACAGTTGCTTCTCTTTTTCTTTTAGTAGTGTTTTGTTTAACCATGCAGAAGCTTTTTATTTTGATGAGATCCCATTTGTTTATTCCTTCCTTTATGTCCCTTGCTTTAGGGGACATATCAATAAAAATGTTGGTGCGTGCAATATCTGAGATTTTCCTGCCTATGTTCTCCTCTAGGACTTTAGTTGTGTCATGGCTTATATTTAAATCTTTGCTCCACCTTGAATTTATTTTTGTGTATGGTGTAATATGGTGCTGAAGTTTCATTTTTTTGCATGTGGCTGTGCAGTTCTCCCAACACCATTGTTGAACAGGCTATTTTTACTCCATTTCATGTTGCTGCCCCCATTGTTGAATATTAATTAACTGGAGAGACTTGGGTTTATTTATGGGCTCTCTGGTCTGTTCCATTGGTCTATGTGCCCATTTTTATGCCAGTACCTGGCTGTTTTGATTACAGTGGCCTTGTTATACAGTTTGGTGTCAGGTATTGTGATCCCTCCTACTTTGCTCTCCTTTCTCAAAATTGCTGCAGCTATTTAGGTTCGTTTATGGTTCCATATAAATTTTTGAAGTGTTTGTTCTATGTCTGTGAAATATGCCATTGGTACTTTAATAGGGATTGCACTGAATCTGTAAATTGCTTTGGGTAGTATGGACATTTTGATGATGTTAATTCTTCTGATCCATGAACACGGTATATGTTTCCATTTGTTTGTGTCTTCCTTGATTTCTTTCTTCAGTGTTGTGTGGTTTTCTGCATACAGGTCTTTTACCTCCTTGGTTAGGTTTATTCCTAGGTGTTTTATTTTTCTTTTTGGCATATCAAATGGGATTTCTTTCTTGATTTCTGCTTCTGATGTTTCATTATTGGTATACAAAAATGCCTTTGATTTCTGGATATTGACTTTGTATCCAGCTGTTTTGCCAAATTCATTTATTAGATCAAGCAGCTTTTTGGCCAAATCTATAGGATTTTCTATGTACACTGTCATGTCATCTGCAAACAATGATAGTTTTGTTTCCTCCTTTCTAATTTGGATGCTTTTTATTTCCTTTTCTTGTCTGATTGCTATGACTAGGACTTCCAATACTATGTTGAATAAGAGTGGAGAAAGTGGACAACCTTCTGTTTTGCTTGATCTTAGGGGAAAAGATTTTATTTTTTGCACATTGGGTATGATGTTGGCTGTAGGTCTCTCATATTGGGCCTTTATTATGTTGAGGAATGCTCCCTCTATTCCCACATTGCTGAGTGTTTTTATCATAAATGGGTGCTTTTCCTTTTCAAATGCTTTTTCCACATCTATTGATAAGATCATGTGATTTTTGTCTCTGCTTTTGTTTGTGTGATGTATTACATTTACTGATTTGCAACTATTGTACCATCCTTGTATGCCTGGGATGAATCCCACTTGGTCAAGGTGTATGATCTTTTTCATGTATTTTTGGATGCAGTTTGCCATTATTTTGTTGAGGATTTTAGCGTCTATGTTCATAAGCTATATTGGCCTGAAGTTTTCTTTGTTTGTTGTGTCTTTATCTGGTTTTGCTATTAGGATGATGCTGGCTTCATAAAAAGAGTTTGGGAGTCTTCCATCATTTTGGATTTTTTGGAATAGTCTGTGTAGGATAGGGGTTAGCTCTTCCTTAAATGCTTTGTAGAATTCTCCTGTGAAACCATCTGGTCCAGGGCTTTTGTGTGTGGAGAGTTTTTTGATTATTGCTTCAATTTCATCAGCTGTTATTGGTCTGTTCAGGCTTTCTGCTTCTTTTTCTTCTTCATTCAGTTTTGGAAGATTAGATTGTTTTACAAATGGGTCCATTCCACCTGGGTTTTCAAATTTCTTGGCATATAGTTCTTCGTAGTGATTTCTTACAGTCCTCTGTATTTCTGTGGTATCAGTTGTAATCTCTGCTCTTTCTTTTCTGATTGTGTTTATTTGGGTCCTTTCTCTTTTTTTTATTGATCAGTCTGCTTAAAGGTTTGTCAGTTTTGTTTATCTTTTCAAAGAACCAGCTCCTGGATTCATTGATCTTTAGAATTGTGCTTTTAGTCCCTATGATTTTTAATTCCGCTCTGATCTTGGTTATTTCCTTCATTCTACTTGCTCTCGGCTCTGTTTGTTGTTGTTCTTCAAGTTCTTGTAGGTGTAGGGTTAAGTTGTTTGTTGGAAATGTTTCTGTCTTTTTTATGTGGAGTTGTATCACTATGAACTTCCCTCTCAGGACTGCCTTTGCTGTGTCCCATAAGTTTTCGGTTGTTGTGAGTTCATTTTTGTTTGTTTCCAGAACCTTTTTGATTTCTTCCCTAATTTCATTCTTGACCCATTCAGTGTATAGTAGCATGCTATTAAATCTCCATGATTTTGAGTGTTTCAGGTTTTTCCCCTTGGGGTTTGTTTCTAGTTTCAGCCCCTTGAGGTTGGAGAAAATGCTTGGTATGATTTCAATTTTCTTGAATTTGTTAAGGCTTGTTTTGTGTCCTATTATGTGGTCTATCTTCAAAAATATTCCATGTGTATTTGAAAACAATGTGTATTTAGTTTCTTTGGGATGAAGGGCTCTATATATATCAGTTAATTCCGTTTATCTAGAGTATTGTCCAATGCTACAATATTTTTGTTGATATTTTGTTTGTAAGATCTGTCCAGTTTTGACAGTGGGGTGTTAAAACCCCATACTGTAATTGTGTTGCTGTCAATGTCTTTCTTGAAGTCCTCTAAGATTTTCTTTATGTATTTAGGTGCTCCTATGTTGGGTGCATGTATATTTACAATGTTTATGCCTTCTTGGTGGATTCTTCCCTTGAGCATTATGGAGTGATCTTCTGGGTCTCTCTTTATGGCCCTTCTTTTGAAGTCTATTTTGTCTGATATGAGTATTGCTACCCCGGCTTTTTTTTCCTGTCCATTTGCTTGGAAAATTTGTTTCCAGCCCTTCACTTTGAGTCTGTGTTGGTCTTTTGTCCTGAGGTGGGTCTCTTGTAGGCAGCATATGCATGGGTCATGCTTTTTTATCCATTCAGCTAGTCTATGTCTTTTGATTGGAGCATTTAATCCATTTACATTTAAGGTTATTATTGATAGGTACTAATTCATTGCTATTTTTTTGCACCTGTGTTCCTCTCTCTCTCACTGTTTTCCTTCCTTTCCTTAAAGCATTCCCTTTAGCTTCTTTTCCAGAACTGGTTTGGTAGAAGTGTATTCTTTTAGACTTCTTTTGTCTGGGAAGCTCCTTATTTGGAATTCTATCTTGATTGAAAGCCTTGCTGGGTAAAGTAGTCTTGGTTGCAGGCCTTTGGTTCTCATTACTTGGAATATTCCTTGCCATTCTCTTCTGGCTTGGAGTGTTTCCATTGAGAAGTCAGCTGTTAACCTTATCGGGGCTCCCTTGTATGCTACTTCCTTTTTCTCCCTTGCTGCCTTTAAGATTCTCTCTTTGTCTTGGAATTTTGCCATTTTAATTATGATGTATCTTGAAGTGGGCCTCTTTGGGTTCCTCTTGATTGGGACTCTCTGTGATTCCTGGACTTGTGTGACTTTTTCTCTCATCAAATTAGGGAAGTTTTCCATCATTACTTTTTCAAATAGGTTTTCTATCCCTTGCTTTTCTTCTTCTCCTTCTGGTATCCCTATTATATGGATATTATTACATTTCATATTGTCTTGTATTTTTTTAATCCCTCTTCATTCTTTCTGAGCATCTTTTCCTTTTGTTGCTCTTTCTGGATGTTTTTTTCTACTTTGTCCTCCAACCCGCTGATCCAGTCTTCTGCTTCCTCAGTCCTGCTTTTGATTCCTTCTACTGTGTTCTTCAGTTCAGAAATTGTATTCTTCATTTCCTCTTGGCCCTTGTTGATAGTTTCTATTTCCTTTTTCATGTTGATATAGTTTGCAGTGAGTTCATTGTAGCTTCCCTGTAGTTTCTGGTAGCTCATTGTGAGGTCATGGAGCTTCCTGATAACCATTGCTTTGAATTCAATATCTGATAGTTGAGTTGCCTCTGTTTCATTTAGCATTTTTTCTCGGGCTTTCTCTTTTTCTTTTATTTGGGGATTGCTTCTTTGTCTTCCCATTGTTTGTGAGACTCTTCTTGTTAGCCTCAGCTTTTTAAATTGATTTGTTCTAGCTCCCTGGGTTCATGGTGTGATGTGAACTTCTGTGGTAGAATACCTGAGAGATTCAGCAGTGCAGTCTCCTCAGGTATCCTGGTGTTCACAGCTTCCACTGTCTCAGCTGTTGGGATGCCCCCTCTTTGGTTCCAACTCTGGTTTTTTCACAGTTCCATTTTTTTTTGTCTCCCTCATGGGTATTTAAATAGAATAAAGAAAAAATGAAAAAAGAAAAAAGAGAAAGAAGAGATAACATTAGAAAGAAAGGAAGAAGGAATAAAACAAGAAAGAAGAAAAGAGAAGCCAAAGGATTTGGGGGATTAAAAAAATAAAAATAAAAAATATATTAGAAAATATATATTAAACAAACTAACAAACAAAACCCTCCTGCTGGTTTCAAACTGGCCAAGGCGGTTTTTCTCATCTTTCTGGCTGCAATGGGCTGAGGGGCGACAGTATTGCTTTTCTCCCTGTTCATGGCTCAATAAGCTTTGGGCTACTCTCCCCAGGGCTAGCCATGCACTCTCCCCAGTGCTAGCCCATCACCCTCTGCACAGGGCCTCAGGCGTGGGCTCTGGGCATGCCCTGGGGCGAGTGCTTTCCCTGAGTTTATGGGAGGGAACTTGGGTCTCCCAGGGATCAAGTATTCCCTGAGTTTATGGGTGTGAGCTCCTGGTCTCCTAAGGTGCGCACGTGGTCCCTGGTTTACAGGTGCGGGTTCTAGGTTTCCTACAGAGCGTGCACATTGCTGGAGTTTACAGGTGTGTGCTCTGCAGGTTTCCTGCCTTACACGCTCACCCTGGGTTCACAGGGGTGAGCTGCAGGATCCCCATGGATTGTGTGCATTCCCCAGGTTTATGGGTGTGAGCTTCCATTTTCCTATATAGGGTGCACACTGCCTGAGTTTATGGCTGTGGGTTCCGGGTTTTCCGCAGTGTGCATGCTCATCCTAAGTTCAGGGACATAAGCTCCGGGTTTCCCACCAATCGTGCGCACTCCTTGGGTTCACACATGTGGGCTCTGGTTCTCCCATGGATTGCTCACACTCCCCAGATTCCTGTTGTGGGCTCCAGGTCTTCCACAAAGCCCCCTTATCTGGTTGCGATGCCTCTGGTCCCATAGGCTCTGGCATGCATTCTTCCCAGGGCTATGCATGGGTGCTCACAGCCCCAGCGTGTTTGTCACTCAGACCTTAACTAGCCTCTCTGCGACTTCAAGCAACCAGATCTCTCCCGTTGCTGCTCAAAACTTGTTTGGCTGGGGAGGGATCAGTTGACCTGGCTCCCTCCCTAGAGCTGTGTGGCAGACCCGGCAAGTGCCGGGCCAGGGGGTTTCAGCCACCCTGGTCTCCGTGCTGATCCCTGGGCTCTTATTGTCCTGAAGTATTCTCCTTACCATCTGGTTTTTCAATGTCCGCTATGATTTTTGATGTCCTATTTTCATATATGCTGTGGTACTGTTGGCTGTTTGCTCCATTCCTCTGTAGATCAGCTAGGTTTTTCTCCTGTGTGTAGGGGGAAGTGGAATCTGCCCCCTCCTACCATGCTGCCATCTTCTCTACCCTAAATTAATTTCATTTAGACCTCAATGAAACCAAATTAGTGAAGACTTGGGGTAAGTGAAAAAATTAAAAAGAAAACATTTTCCCCTTCTCCCTCAAGACTATCTGAAATTGATTTTTAAAAATTTGATGTCTTTAAAGAAAAATTAGTATTATAATGCTCAGCAGAATTAAAACCACTTAGCATGCTCTGAGCACAACTCAGGTTGTTACGTCTGTTTAATGACTAGGAAGTGAGAAGCAACATAAAAGGAATGCAATTGTAATTAATGTGAATGGGAAGGAAGCCTCCATGTGGTCAGTGGAGGACTGAACCATAAGAAGAGAAAAACGTGTTTATTCTGCTTGACTGTTGGACTATTTCTCCCTCCCCTTTTTGGTTTAGTTATGAATTATTTAAAAATATCAGAGTGGATAGTAGGAAGATGCCTGAGTGACTAGGCAGAGTGATGAATGGAGAGTGGTGAAGTACCCTTTTGCTGGAATTAGAAGGGCATGGGGTAGAAAGAACAGGATGTCCAAACCCAAGCTTAAGGAACTGTCATTCCCTGAGATTCCCATGTGCTTCCATTCACTGAGAACATTTGCTAAGCCCTACTGTGTACTAAGTGGTAGAGACAGAAAAATAAAAAGCTGAGCCCCTCTTCTCAAGGAACTGGCTAATGGGGGCAGCAGCCAGTGAACCATCAATATAACAGCTACCCTTGGATATGGCCACAAGCTTCCTGGGGTCTGCGCTCATCAAGGGGAGACAGCCTGAGCAGGCCACTGTGGTGCCTTGGTGAACTACAGGTGGGTATCATTACGCTTTAGTTTCAGGAAGCATTCTAATATTGAAAGGCCACTGCCTCCAGGAGTGGAACTTGGCCACATGGGCATAAGGATGTACTCTTGTATGCCTGATTTGGAGTTCACATGATGTTCCTGCACCCCTAGTGTCTGCTACAGGGAGGCCACACTGCACTGTGATTTGATTTTCCATCATTGTCTCATCAGGGAACTCTGCTTTGGACCATTGAAACAACCACTCATGCATATTTTATCTATAATATGTGGTCTCTTTTACATGTTTTTTGAGAACTCAAGCTTCCTCCTTCCCTGCATCAAAGAACAAACATGTTGCCCTAACATAGTGTAATTAGTCATTGTCTGTTACAGGTGAGTTGGAAAGCTGGTTCTGAAATGCCCTTTACTTAGAAATCTGGAAGAAAATGTTGGTACTCAAGAGGAAGAAATGATGCAGTTTTTCAAAACATATGATTTGTTTACCATTAATCAGTCTGTTCATATGATGGGTCTAGATAAAGAGGTAGGGGCTAAATCATGGGGGAAGGGAACTTGCTTGGTGTTTGTTTGTTTGTTTGTTTGTTTTGCTTTCTATCAAGGCTTTTGCTACAACTGACAGTATTTCTTACCATAAAAGCTGGAGGTCATCTGACTTAGCCACTGCTTCCAGGGCTCAGGGTGATTTCCATATTTAAAAACTGACCTAGAGAAAGTGAGACCTAGAGAAAGAACATGATTTGTGGGACTACTAGGTGGCAGTAGTGGTTAGAATTGAACTTGGATTTCTTGCCTTTCTCTTTTTTTGAATATTGTCTCTGTCCCTTTTGTCCTCTGCTTTATACTTTTAAAAACTGTATAGAAACACACATTACTTTCAAAATCCACTCTTATATTTTCTCTGTCAACAAAGAAAGCATGATCACACCAGAGTTTTGTGGTGTGGGTATCTATTTCCAGTTCTCTCTGTTTTCCCTTTCTTTATAAGAAGGCTGGTCTGACTGATACAGGTGGGGTCAGAGAATCAAGTGTGCTGATCAAGGAGCAATTAGAAGAAATGGGGACTCCTAGGACTGCATATAAAGTCAATTGCAGAAAAATACACCATTAACATCAGATCTTACAGTAGGTCCTAGTGTGACTGTTTTGTGAAATTAATTAGCCCTTACTTAACTTTTTAAAATAACCTTCTTGGTGCTATGAAAATAGTCCTTATTACCAACATGAATTAAGTCATTAAGTGTCACTACTTTACATGTGAGTGTTCTTATTCAGTACTGTTTATTTGGATTCAAATATAACAGCCCCTTCACCTCCATGGCCTAGTTTTCCTGTGTGGTAACATATTAGTTCAAACTAAGTAAGGTTAGCAAAATCAAGGTCTCAAGAGGATAAGAAGAAAAATAATAAAAATCCATTCATTTGTTATTAAGTAGATCGTTTTTTTCCAGAAGCTGTGCTAGTAGAACTCAGAGCTTATAGAGAAGTGGGGGAGATTGGCATTAAATGGATGATCACCTAAATGACCTTACAATATCACATCATGACAGTGAATTTGATCCAATATAAGGGACTGGGATTGCCTCTCTGAGGAAGTGGCATCTAAACCAAGACCTGGAGTTACTGAGGGAGTTCAGGATGGTGGTGGACTAGGTGGAAGTTATACTCCTCTCCTCCCAGGACTATATCAGAGTAACAGCTAAAGTACAGAACAATCAACCTGAATAACCATCTGAAGACTAGCTGAACAGAAGTCTTATAACTATAGATTCACAGAGGAACCAGGATAGAGACCAATAAGAAGGGCAGAGATGTGAAAGGGGCTGGCTCTGCATCCTTGTATGGCGAGAGAATCCAGAGGGATATCTTAGCTGAGGAGGTTCCCCCTGGAGAAGTGAGGAGCCTCAGCCGCAAGCCAGGCTCCCTAGCCCAGAGCACTAAGCCAGGAAGTAGAGCCCACACAATATCTGGCTGGGAAGATCAGCAGGGATTCCACCTGCCCTGGTGAGAAGGGGATAGCTCTCTTGAAGGGCCAGCACACAGAATCTCAGTCACGGCATTCACCCTGGGCTCTAGCAGAGTGACGGCAGCTCAAAGTGGACCAGAGTCATACAGGTAGAAATTGAGTGGCATTGCTGCAGCGAGAGGACTAGAGTTATAGCAGCAGGTGTCCCTGTGCTGGGTCCCTCTCCCATGCTTTCTAAGAACTTCACCTTTCCTTGGTCATTCATCCCCCTCCACACAACATCAGCTTAGGGAGTGGTAATAGCCCCTTCCTGCTGACTCTTAAAGGCCCCACCCTACAGGGATTGCTTCCAGTGGACAGGTTTCCGGCAAACTCTAGCCTGCCCTGAGGTACAGCCCAAATTAAAGAGCTCCCTGGGAGGTCCTGGCAAGCTCAAATAGTGCCAGAATCACAGGGGAAGGGACTGAGTTGTGGAGTTCAAGGGGAGGGCCATTTTCTACCATAAACCTGAGTGTCTCCTCTGTGTCTATGGAGTTCTCCCTTCACATAGCCAAGTATTGGTCTGCTTTAACCAGGTGAACTCTGCTAGTCTCATCCTAACAACTTTCTGAAACTCTGCCCCACCACAAAGGCCTGCAGATACCAGGCAGGTGGCAACTGGCCTTAGTGTATCCTGGGACTTCTGCTGAATGGCCTCAGACACAGCACTGGCAACAAGTTTGAATCTATATCCACCTGGTGAACACCACTTTCCCCTACCTGGTGATTTACTAGAACCTAACTCATGCTGCTAGCGAACTACCAGAGGCTCTTCTAGTGACTGAGGTTAACAGGCCACCAGCAGGTGGAGGTAGATCCTGGGGAACCTTGGGTCTTTTTTTTAACCTTCCCCGTGGACTCAGAGCTGGTGAAAGTAGGCATTGGTACACAGCTAGGTCTCTCCCACATGTACTCAGGCCCAGCAGAAGTAGCCACAAACTTCAGATTGCTTGGTAGTACCAAACAAGTAGCCCAAGGCAGGTTACAAGCAGCATCTGACATTGATCTCTACCAGAGTCCCTCCCAAGAGGTCTAGAACCAACACATCAAGTGGTACTCTTCAGGCCACACCAGTGCATGATCCAACTAGCTCCACAGTGGCACACCCAAAGGGAGATTGCAGCAGGCACTAGAGCCTGCTGGGGCCAATTTTGCTTGGTAGGGTCAGCCCGCACACAGAAGTTCATACACTGTAGTTGGGGTTGACCCTCATAGTCAGCATGAGGGTCAACCCCATCCATAGATAGGCCAAAAGCCATCAAGACCCAACTACAACAGAAGGGCTCACATAACACACAAAAGGGACATTCCTCATGCACATAGCTCAGGTGATCAGGGAGACTGCACCACTGAGCCTCATAGGACACCTACTACATAAGGCCACCATACAAAGACTGAGGAGCATAGAAGATCTATCTAATACACAGGAACAAATACTGAGAGGCAGCCAAAATGAGAAGACAAAGAAACATGCTCCAAAAGAAAGAACAAGAGAAATCCCAGGAAAAGGATTAAGTGAAATGGAGGAAACCAAGCCACCAGACAGAGTTCAAAACAACGATTATAAGGCTGCCCAAGGAACTTAGGGACAAAATGGATGAACTCAATGAGAACTTAAAGAGCTAATAAGGTAAAAAGAACATAGAAACAATAAAAAAGAACCAGTCAGAAATGAAGATTGCAATATTTGTAATAAAAAGTACACTAGAAGGAATCAACAGATTAGATGAAGCAGAGGAATGAATCAGCAATTTGGAGGACAAAATAGCAGAAAACACCCAAGCAGAGCAGGAAAAAGAAAAATTAATTTTAAAAAACTGAGGAAAGGGGCCTCTGGGATGACATGATGTGTAACAACATCTACATTGTAGGGCTACCAGAAGAAGAACAGAGAGAGAAAGGGATTCAGAATATATTTGAAGAAATAATGACTAAAAACTTCCCTAACCTGGTGGAGGAAAAAGACATGACACAGAGTCCAGGAAGCATGGAGAGTCCCAAACAAGATAAACCCCAACAGACCCACAGCAAGACACATTACAGTTAAAATGGCAAAGGTTAAAGACAAAGATAGCCTTAAAGCAGCAAGTGAAAGACAACTTGTTACCTACAAGGGAACTTCCCTAAGATGGTCTGCTAATTTCTCAATAGAAACATTTCAGGCCAGAAAGGATTGGCACAAAATATTCAAAGTAGTGAAAAACAAGGACAGTCAGCACTACTCTACCCAGCAAGGCTATACTTTAAAATTGAAGGAGAAACAACTTCCCAGACAAGAAAAATCTAAAGGAGTTTATCACTAACAAACCAGTATTGCAAGAAATGTTAAAAGGAAGTCCATAAGAATGAAAAGGAAGGGAAAGGAAAGGAAAGGAAAGGAAAGGAAAGGAAAGGAAAGGAAAGGAAAGGAAAGGAAAGGAAAGGAAAGGAAAGGAAATTGTCAATAGTAAAATGGCAGTAAATACATACCTATCAATAATCACTTTAAAGATAAATGAGTTAAATGCTCCGATCAAAAGATAAAGGGTTGGCCCTGGCCGCGTAGCTCAGTAGGTTAGAGTATCATCTCAAACGCCAAGTTTGCAGGTTGGATCTCCAGTCAGAGCACATACAAAAGGCAACCAATGACTATATAAATAAATCAAACAACAAATTAATGTTTCTTTCTCTCTTTTTCTCCCTTCCCCCATCTCTAAAATAGATAGATAGGTAGATGACAGATAGATAGATATAGGATAGCTGAATGGATAAGAAACAAGGTGTAAATATATGCTGTCTAAAAGAGAAGCACCTCAGAATTAAAGATACATAGACTGAAGGTAGAAGGATGGAAATAAATATTTCAATAGATCAATGAAATAAGAGCTGGTTCTTTGGACAGATAAACAAGATTAAGAAAACTTTAAGCTCATCATGAAAAAGAGAGGACACCAATAAATAGAATTGAAAGAGGAAAAAAACAACTGGTACCACAGACATACAAAAGGATTATAAGAAAAAATGCAAATAATTATGTCAACATATTAGATAATCTGGAAGAAATGGATAAATTCTTAGAAACATACAAGCTCCCAAGACAAGAGGATTCAGAAAATCTGAACAGACTAATTACCTCCAATGAAATCAAAGCAATAAATAAAAACTTCCAACAAACAAAAGTTGGGATCCAGATTTCGCATAATTTTTGCATTCTTTTATAAATATTCTTCTATACAACTATGACTGTTAAAAATGAAGAAGTTAAAGTTTAAAAACTACATTATCTCAAAATTAAGATTGACAAGGAGTTATTGAAAACAATGTAGATTAAGAGTCCATGATAAAGAGACTGTAATCATGGCATTTCTGCAATCTATCAGATGATGAAAGGAAGAGACTAGAAGAAGTCCTACCAAGCAAGGCAGGCCAGTCAGTACTACTAAATAGATATATAGTCCACACGCAGGAGTTTTGCCTTCTAAAACCTCCTCAGACAGTCAGAAAGGGCTCTGGCTTTCATGCATTAAGTTCAGTTATCTCAGTAGTTTGTTTTAGCATTTTTGGATGTTGGATGTTGTTTGTTTTAGCATTTTTGCTAATGTTTACTGAGTTATTTTTGCCACTAAATCAGGAATGGCTGGTTTTACTAATGTTCATGGTCTGCTTTTAACTTTTGCTTTTGTGTGAAAAACTATGCTGGGAGCTTTCAGTGCTTCTTAATTAAATTTTTATTTTAAATCAAGGACCAGCATTTATTGTAGCCTGGCAGCAAGGAGCTCAGTAGGGAAGCGCTGTGCCCAAGAGGCAGTCTGTATGGATGCATGATGGTGCTGGTGGTGGTCCTGGTGATGCAGCCTGTGGTCCCAATACTTCCCCTGTTGTAACGCTCTTGAATCCTTGGCAGACTAGAAGAGGATGTTTCAAGTCCCCTGTTGCTCAGATTTGTTATGCTTTCTGTAGGCATATTGTTTTCAGCAAGTCATCACACTTACCACTCCTATATCAGAGCATCTGAACCGTGTATAGAGTCTAGTTTCTGCATGCAGTGAGTTCAGCTGGCACATCTATAGGGAAAGTTCAGATAGTGCTCAGCTTACTCTTTCTGAGAACCTCCCTTTACGGGATCACTGTGTATAGATCCCACTGCAAGTCCTCACCATACTAGAAATGGCAGCTGTCTGGGACCCATGGGACTCTTTCTTACACTGCCTTTTAGTAGCAATAGAAACAGCTGCTTGTAGAGTTGTTAGTGGAATGGTGTGTGGAGTCAGAAAGGAGTAAGTTCAGCCTTGTTGCAGGCCGGCATCCTCTCCAATGAGGAAGCACATGTGTTCATTTCACTGTCAGAAACCACAACGTGTGCACACACACAAAGCCATGTAAAGATAGCAGCTGCCCGAATGGCTGATTACTCTGATGCCTCTGAAAACCTACTTTGAAATAGCAGCCCCCCCAAACAAGAGAGAAGGCAGGAGAGATGAGTTTGCAAGTGGTGGAGTGATCCCATAAAGGGAGATTCTCAGTAAGAGTAAGCTGAGCATCATCTGAACTCAACCCACTGAACACTTATCCTGATTGTTGGAACAGCACACACAGGTAACACAACTTGGCAAGTTAGTTCTGCTAGTCATAGGCAAGTGTGAGGGGACCACAGCTGTCAGACTGTTCTCCCTGTCCCATACTTAGAAGATTGATAGCTGCGTTGGTTTGTTGGTTTGATGAAAGCTCCCTGTGGTTACCCACCAGCCCCTTCCTGGGTTACCCATGGTGTGTCAGAGGGAAAGACTTGTAGGTAGAAAGAGGCTCATATCAGTGCTTTAGTTGCACCACATATCCATAACTCATATATAGCTGGTTTTTTCTGGGTTTGCTTTTTTTTCAATGTCTTCATGAGATAAGAAACCTAGCACTGGCTTGTGATGGGGATGTCTATCTAATGACATGTGAAGGACTTGAAATTGCTTTCCTATCTTTCCTCCTACTAACTAAACACAGCAATGGGAAATCCCATGGGCACTAAGGAGTTGCATATTTAATATAGCTATACCATTTTCACACATGGTAAAGCAAATGTCTTTTGTGCCGGTATTTTATATTTTTGCCATTTTGACAATTCTTATTTTAGCCTCTTCCACCTGTGAGTTCTAATAGCTTCTATTATATATTTAATTCATATAGGATTCCCTGGATTTTGCTTTGTAGTATAATTGCTATACATCTCTCTTTCATATAACACCTCCTGAAGGCAAGCTTTGGACTTAAAGCACATCTTAATTTGTCACATTGCCTAGTCTAAGCCAGCACTGAGGAATTTCCTGAAATGTATAAATGAAAACATTTCTAGTAAATCAAGACTGGTTTAGCTGTGAAATACTGTGCTAAGATTTTGCAGAGATTGGGGTATGTATTATGATGGAAATAACAAAAGCTAGATGCTTAGTGGGGATTTGGTTGACTTAGAGTATTATGACTTATGACTTCTTTGGAAGTTATAAATAATTCAGAGCACTTATGGGATACCTTTTATCTTTCCTGGTTTGTTGATTTCTGTAGAGTTATTGTGGTTAATAAAATACAAAAAGAGGAAAGAGGGCTCATCTGAATTTTAGCTTGACATTTTGTGGTTATTGTTTTAGTAATCATAAAGTTATCTTAAATTCTAGACCCAGAAGCCCATCAAAATAAAATATTAGAAGTATATCTAGATTGCTCATAAATTTTATTGATATTTTCTAAAATATTGCACTATAATAAGATTCTGTACTTCCTAAGTAGGCATGAATAAATCCTCTATAGCATATAATGGTGATGAGTTGAGAGTTAAGTTCCAATTTGATCAACCAACAACTTCTGAGATAAATAATTCCATGAGAGCTCTGCTCTACAATACATGTGCAAGTTGTCTGGCTTTACAATTATGGAAGCATTTCTGGTGCATAAGGAAGATGACATTAAAAAATGGTTGCCAAGTCCTGTATATTATTCACACGTATATGTAACCAAACAGTGTGGCACAGCACTATCTTATTATTTAAAGCAACTACCTAGTGTTTCAGGGCTTGTAACCAAGGACTTAACAGTGAAAATATAGAGCAGCAGTTCCCATACTTGCTGATGTCAGATCTTAAAAACTGTTGAGAATCTCCAAATTTTTGTTTATGTGGCTTGTTTCCATTTATATTTACTATCTTAGATATTAAAACAAAATGTTTAAATAATTATTGATTTTAAAATAGCAATAAGTACATGCATTCTAACATAACAAGTAACTATATTTCCCAAAACAATATAATTAAGTGGCATTGTTTGAATTTTTGCAAATCTTTTTAATGTCTGGCTTCATAGAAGGCAGTTATCATATATTTGCCTCCTCTGAGAAGCTCCACTGTACACTCTTAAAAAAAGGAGATTGAAAAGACAAATATTGTCTTGGTATTTTATGAGAATACTTTTGACCCTGTGAACCCCTGAAAATGTCATGAGCACCCCAAGGGTCACTGAGCCATGCTTTGAAAACCACTTATATAATTAGTTGAACCAGGATATTCCTGGATGTAAGAACTCTGAGCACACTAAAAACCTGTTCTCTGGGCCATTATGTTGGCAGTCCCTGATGAGGATGTACTGCCCAAGTTAGAGTGATGCTTTGGATAGACTTTCAGATGTTGCCTCTCTGTTGGGGACACAGCCTGACACTCTCTCTTTTTCAGGTGGATGAGACTGATTAGTATTCCACTGTGTAAATGTCCACAGCTTTTTTATCCACTCATCTACAGATGGGCACTTGGACTGCTTCCAAATTGTTGCTATTGTAAGTGACACTGAAATGAACATAGGGGTACACGTGTCCTTTCAAATTAGTATTTAAGGTTCCTTTGGATATATTCCCAGAAGTGTGATCATGGGATGAAAAGGCAGATCCATTTTTAATTTTTTGAGGTGTCTCTATACTGCTTCCCACAGTGGCTGGACCAATCTGCATTCCCACCAACAGGGCACAAGGGTTCCCTTTTCTCCACATCTTCACCAACACTTTTTTGTTGATTTATTGATGATAGACATTGTGACAGTTGTGAGGTGGTATCTCATTGTGGTTTTAATTTGCATTTCTCTGATGACTATTGATGGTGAGAGTCCTCTCATATATGTGTATTGGCCATCTATATGTCCTCTTCTTTATTTTATTTTATTTTTGTTTTTTTATTGTTGTTCAAGTACAGTTTTCTGCCTTTTCACCCCACCCCTCCACACCACCCCAGCCCTCCCCACCTCCTGCTCCCATTTCCACCCCCCTTGTTGTTGTCCATATGTCCTTTATAATTGTTCCTGTAAATCCTTCACCCTTTTCCCCCATTATCCCCTTCCTTCTCCCCTCTGATCACTGTCAGCTTGTTTTCAATTTCAATGTCTTTGGCTATACTTTGCTTGATTGTTCATTTTGTTGATTAGGTTCCAGTTAAAGGTGAGATCTTGTGGTGTCTTTCACCACCTAGCTTATTTCACTTAGCATAATGCTCTCCAGTTCCATCCACACTGTCGTGAAGGGTAGGAGCTCCTTCTTTCTTTCTGCTGCATAGAATTCCACTGTGTAAATGCACCATGGTTTTTTGATCCATTCATTTACTGATGGGCACCTAGGTTGCTTACAGCCCTTGGCTATTGTAAATTGTGCTGCTGTGAACATTGGGGTGCATAGGTTCTTTTGGATTGGTGTTTCAGGGTTCTTAGGATATAATCCTAGCAGTGGAATTGCCAGGTCAAATGGAAGTTCCATTTTTAGTTTTGTAAGGAAATTCCATACTGTTTTCCACAGTGGCCACACCAGTCAGCATTCCCACCAACAATGCACTAGGGTTCCCTTTTCTCCACAAGCTCTCCAACACTTGTTGTTCATTGCTTTGTTTATGATGGCCATTGTCACCTGTGTGAAGTGGTATCTCATTGTGGTTTTAATTTGCATCTCTCTAATGGCTAGTGAAACTGAGCATCTTTTCATGTCTCTGGACCCTCTGTATGTCCTCCTTGGAGAAGTGTCTGTTCAACTCCTTTGCCCATTTTTTACTTGGGTTGCATGTCTTCTTAGAGTGGAGTTGTGTAAGTTCTTTATATGTTTTGGAGATTAAACCCTTGTCTGAGGTATGATTGGCAAATATGTTTTCCCATGTGGTTGGTTCTCTTTTCATTTTAATGCTGTTTTCTTTAGCAATGCAGAAGCTTTTTAATTTGATAAGGTCCCATTTGTTTATTCTTTCTTTTATGTCCCTTGCTCAAGGGGATATATCAGTGAAGATGTTGCTGCATGGAATATCAGAGATTTTCCTGCCTATGCTCTCCTCTAGGAATTTAATGGTGTCACAACTTATATTTAAATCTTTTATCCACCTTGAATTTATTTTTGTGTGTGGTATAAGTCGGTGCTTGAGTTTCATTTTTTTGCATGTAGCTGTCCAGTTCTCCCAACACCATTTGTTGAAGAGGCTATCTTTGCTCCATTTTAGGCTGCTTCCACTTTGTTGACTATGAATTCACCATAGAGACTTGGGTTTATTTCTGGGCTTTCTATTCTGTTCCACTGGTCCATGTGTCTGTTCTTATGCCAGTACCAGGTTGTTTTGATTACAGTGGCCTTGTAATACAGTTTGATATCAAGTATTGTGACCCTCCTACTTTGTTCTTCTTTCTCAAAATTGCTGTAACTATTTTGGGCCATTTATGGTTCCATATAAATTTTTGAAGCATGTGTTCTATGTCTGTGAATATGCCATTGGTACTTTAATAGGTTTGCATTGACTCTATAAATTGCTTTGGGTAGTATGGACATTTTGATGATGTTAATTCTTCCCATTCATGAACACAGTATATGTTTGTTTCCATTTGTTTGTGTCTTCCTTTGATGCAGACACCAGCTAGCAGTGTCCATGTCATTATGGATGAAATAAAACACACACGGACTACCGAGTCTGGTGGAGGAAAAAGGATGACAGCATGGCTTTTCTCTCAAGGGGAGCAAAAGCCGCAGCACCCGCCATGACAGGCCTTTTTTCTATTTCTCCTCACATTACAAGATGGTCCTCACTCACCAAGCCCTGGTTACAACAAAGGAGCCAATGCCCCTCATCACATCACAGAAGAAGGATATTAGCAAATGAAAGTCAAAAGTGGTTGAGCTGGTTACACTGGTCTGTGCAAGGTTTAGCACTTGCAGGGTGAGGGAGTTTTAGCAAAAAGCAAGCTTCAGAGCAGCCTAGGTATATTGCAAATCTGATTACCCATGAGAGAACCTATCTGTGGGCATGGGTCCTGTGCATCTCTGAGTGGGAGCTGGGCCCACGCCAGGTAAAAGGGTCTGCCACATTCCTTAATTTCTTTCTTCACTGTTTTGTAGTTTTCTGAGTACAGGTCTTTTACCTCCTTGGTTAGGTTTCTTCCTAGATATTTTATTTTTCTTGTTGCTATATCAAATGGGATTTTTCTTTTCTGATTTCTGTTTCTGATGTTTCATTGTTGGCATACAAAAATGTCTTTCATTTCTGGATATTGACTTTATATCCTGCTCTTTTGCCAAGTTCATTTATTAGGTAGAGCAGTTTTCTGGCTGAGTCTATAGGATTTTCTATGTATGCTATCACGTTATCTGCAAACAATGACAGTTTTGTTTCCTCCTTTCCAATTCGGATGCCTTTTATTTCCTTTTCTTCTCTGATTATGGTGGTAGGACTTCCAGGACTATGTTGAATAGGAGTGGTGAAAGCAGGCATCCTTGTCTTGTTCCTAATCTTAGTGGAAAATATCTAAATTTTTGTCCATTGAATATGATGTTGGTGGTAGGTCACTTGTATATGGCTTTTATTATGTTGAGGAATGCTCCCTGTATTCCCACATTACTGAGTGTTTTTTATCACAAATGGGTGCTGTACCTTATCAAATGCTTTTTCCACATGTATTCATATGATCCTGTGATTTTTGTCTTTGCTTTTGCGTATATGATGTCTTACATTTACTGATTTGCAAATATTTTACCATCATTGCATGCCTGGGATGAATCCCACTTGGTCATGGTGTATGATCTCTTTAATGTATTGCTGGATGTGGTTTGCTAATATTTTGTTGAGGGTTTTAGCATCTATATTCATCAGCTATATTGGCCTGAAGTTTTCTTTCTTTGTTATGCCTTTATCTGGTTTTGGGATTAGGATGATATTGGATTCATAAAAAGAGTTTGGGAGTCTTCCATCTTCTTCAATTTTTTGGAATAATCTGTGGAGGATGGGGGTTAGCTTTCTCCTAAATGTTTTGTGCAATTCTCTCTGTGAAACCCTCTGGTCCATGGCTTTAGGGTGTCGGAAACTTTTTGATTACTGTTTCAATTACATCAGCTGTTATTGGTCTGTTCAAGCTTTCTGCTTCTTCAATCAGTTTTGGAAGATTGGATTTTTCTAGAAATTTCTCCATGTCACCTAGGTTTTGAAATTTCTTGGCATATAGTTCTTCGTAGTGATTTCTTAAAGTCCTCTGTATTTCTGTGGCATCAGTTGTAATCTCTGGTCTTTCATTTCTGATTGTGTTTATTTGGGTCCTTTCTCTTTTTTTATTGACGAGTCTGCTTAAAGATTTGTCAATTTTGTTTATCTTTTCAGAGAACCAGCTCCTGGATTCATTGATCTTTAGAATTGTGCTTTTAGTCTACATGTCATTTAATTCTGCTCTGATCTTGGTTATTTCCTTCCTTCTACTTGCTCTGGGCTGTCTTTATTGTTATTCCTCCAATTCTTGTAGGTGTAGGGTTAGGTTGTTTATTTTATTTTTTTTTTGTATTTTTATTTTTTCCTTTTTTAATTATATTTTATGGAGTATGCTATTACAGTTGTCCCATTTCCCCCTTCATTCCCCTCCACTCTACACACCCCCTCCCACCCACATTGCCCCCTTTAGTTCATGTCCATGTGTCCTAAGTTCTTTAGCTTCTACATTTCCCACACTATTCTTGCCCTTCCCCTGTCTATTTTCTACCCACCACCTATGCTACTTATTCTCTGTACCTTTCCCCCCTCTCCTCCTCCCATTCCCCTGTTGCTAACCCTCCCTGTGAACTCCATTTCTGTCATTCTGCTCCTGTTCTATTTGTTTGCTTAGTTTGCTTTTGTTTTAGGTGTGGTTGTTAATATCTGTGAGTTTGCTGTCTTTTTACTGTCATACTTTTTATCTTCTTTTTCTTAGATAAGTCCCTCTAACATTTCATATAATAAGGGCTTGGTGATGATGAACTCCTTTAACTTGACCTTATCTGAGAAGTGCTTTATCTTCCCTTGCATTCTAAATGAAAGCTTCGTTGGATAGAGCAATCTTGGATGTAGATCCTTGCCTTTCATGACTTGGAATACTTCTTTCCAGCCCCTTCTTGCCTGGAAGGTTTCTTTTGAGAAAACAGCTGACAGTCTGATGGGAACTCCTTTGTAGGTGACTCTGCCCTTATCCCTTGCTGCTTCTAGAATTCTCTCCTTCATTTTAATCTTGGCTAATGTAATTATAATGTGCCTTGGTGTGTTCCTCCTTGGGTCCAACTTCTTGGGGACTCTCTGAGCTTCCTGGACTTCCTGGAAGACTATTTCCTTTGCCAGATTGGGGAAGTTCTCCTTTATTATTTGTTCAAATAAGTTTTCCACTGGTTGCTCTTCTTCTTCCCCTTCTGGTACCCCTATAATTTGGATGTTGGGACATTTAAAGATGTCCTGGAGGTTCCTAAGCCTCTCCTCACATTTTTGAATTCTTGTTTCTTCATTCTTTTCTGTTTGGTTGTTTCTTTCTTTTTTCTTGTCCACTCCATTGATTTGAGTCTCAGTTTTCCTCCCATCACCATTGATTCCCTGTGCATTTTCCTTCATTTCATTTATTGTAGCCTTCATTCGTTCATCTAATCTGTGACAAAAATCAACCATTTCTTTGAGCTTCCTAATCACCAGTGCTTTTCAATGTGCATATGATAGGTTAGCTACCAGTGCTTTGAGCTGTGCATAGGTTGGCTCTCTCTTGGTCACTTAGATGAATTAGCTCTGGGGCTTTGTTCTGTTCTCCCCTTTGCACCATTTTTGGTTTTGGGTTTTTTTGGGTTTTTTTTTGTCTGCTTGTGGCTGTTATGTAGTGAAGGGCGTGGCCTTAGGCATTCACCAAGGTGGGGCAACCCAGTGGCTGGGTTGTGATGCTGGATGTGGGGGTGGGGTCCTAGAGGCAACAGTGGCGCTTGCTCCACTCTCTTTCAGATTCCAGTCACCTCCTCCACCTTCCCCAAGCCAATTGTGCCCTTCTGGTGCTGATTTCCCTGTGGGTGGGCTTGTGTATGTTTTAGGACCCTGTGGGTCTCTTTAACGAACTCTCCTGTGAGGCTGGGATTGTCTCCCAGCACCTCAACCCCCACAAGTATTTTCCATCGGTGCTTTTAGGCTTAATTTTCTGGCACTGGGGCCCTGTGTTGCACAGTCTGTCTTGCTGACCATTTTTGCCTGGTTTATCTGTGCGCGAATGTGTGACCGCGGTCAGCCACCTTGTACGCGCCACTTGGTCTGCTCATTGCCTCCCCTCGCTTGGTAACCGCTGCCTGCGCACCTAGGACCACTAGCCACTGCTTCCTCCTACCCAGACCCCTCTCTACCGGCCGCCAACCCCGCCCCTCTTACTGGTCTGGGTGAATTGTTGTTGGACTTCCATACAATTCAATTTTCTATCTGTTCTGGTTGGTTTTT
>PVKU01001153.1:238164-337247 GCA_004027475.1 Anoura caudifer
TTTTTTTTTTTTCTTGAGGTTTCTAGTTTCAGTCCCTTCTGATCTTGAGGGAGAGAAAATGCTTGATATGATTTCAGTTTTATTGAATATGTTGAGGCTTGTTTTGTGTTCTATCATGTGGTCTTTCTTTGAAAATGTTCCATCTGTATTTGAAAAGAATGTGTATTTTGCTTCTTTGGGATAAAAGACTCTCTATATATCAGTTAAATCCACTTCGTCTAGGGCATTATTCAATGCCACAATATCTTTGTTGATATTTTGTTTGGAAGATATGTCTATTTTTGACAGTGGGGTTTTGAAATCCCCTACTATAATTGTGTTGCTGTCAATGTCTTTCTTGAAGTACTCCAAGATTTTCTTTATGTATTTGGGTGCTTCTCTGTTGGGTGCTTATATATTTACAATATCTATGTCTTCTTGATGTATTCTTCCCTTAAGTATTATGAAGTGACTTTCTGGGTCTCTTTTTAGGACCCTTTTTTTGAAGTCCATTTTGTCTGATATGGGTATTGCTACCTCAGCTTTCTTTTTCCTGTCCATTTGCTTGGAATATTTGTTTCCAGCCCTTCATTTTCAGTCTGTTAGTCTTTTGTTATGAGGTCGGTCTTTGTAGGTAGCATATATGTCAGTCATGTTTTCTTATCCATTTGGCTACTCTTATGTCTTTTCATTGGGACATTCAGTCCATTTACGTTTAAGGTTATTATTGATAGGTGCTTAGTCATTGCCAGTTTTTCATACCTGTGTTCCTCTCTCTCTCAGTTTTTCTTCCTGTTCTTAAAACAGACCCTTTAGCATGTCTTGCAGAGCTGGTTTGTTGGGGGTATATTCTTTGAGGCTTATTTTGTCTGGGCAGCTACTTATTTGGCCTTCCATTTTAATTGAAAGTCTTGCTGGATAAAGTAGTCTTGGTTGCAGGCCTCTGGTTTTCATTACTTGGAATATTTTCACCATTCCCTTCTGGTTTGGAACATTTCCATTGATAAGTCAGCTGCTAACCTTATCAGGGTTCCCTTTTATGTTACTTCCTGTTTATTGCTTGCTGCCTTTGTCTTGGAATTTTGCCATTTTAATTATGATGTGCCTTGAAGTGGGCCTCTTTGGGTTCCTCTTGATTGGTACTCTCTATATTTCCTGTATTTGTGTGACTTTTTCTCTCATCAAATTAGGGGAGTTTTCCATTGTTTCTTTTTCAAACAGGTTTTCTATCCCTTGCTCTTCTTCTTCTCCTTCTGATATCCCTATTATTCAGATATTATTACATTTCATGTTGTCCTGCATTTCCCTTAACCCCTCTTTGTTCTTTCTGAGCCACTTTTCCTTTTCTTGCACTTTCCAGGTGTTTTTTTCTACCTTGTCCACCAGCTCACTGATCTGATTCTCTGCTTCGTCTAGCCTACTTTTGATTCCCTCTACTGTGTTCTGCAGTTCAGAAATTGTATTCTTCATTTCCTCTTGGCCCTTGTTGATAGTTTCTGTTTCCTTTTTCACGTTGATATAGTTTGCAGTGAGTTCGTTGTAGTTGCCCTGTAGTTTTTAGTAATTCTCTGTGAGCTCATTGAGCTTCCTGATAACCACTGGTTTGAACTCAGTATCTTATAGTTGACTTGCCTCTATTTAATTTAGCATTCTTTCTCAGACTTCCTCCTTTCATTTAGTTTGGAGATTGTTTCTTTATCTTCCCATGATTTATGAGACTCTTCTTGTTAATCTCTGCTTCTTAAATTGATCTGTTCTGACTCCCTGGGTTTCTGGTGTGAACTTCTATGGTAGCAGACCTGTGTGATTCAGTTGTACAGTCTCCTTAATCTCCTGAGCTTGCTGGTCTTGGGCTGTTGTTTATGTTAGCTCTCTGTATGTCTTTAGGTTTTGATTGTTGTTGGGTCTTTCTTTGGTCGGTCCATTCCTCTAGCTGGCTAACTGAGGGTCACTCCATCCACCATGTCTTATATTCTGTTGTGCAGGTTTGGACAGGTTGTGTTGAAGCTGGTTCCTCTGTGTGTATGAGGTTTTGAGGCTTCTGTCTTGCTCTTGTTCAGTTGTTTGTTCTGGATAATTTCTCCACTGCTTTGTTGTATTTCCATATTGGTCCTGGGTTGAGGTTAGTGTGGCTTCCACTCCCTCCTTCACCTTCTTCTGTTGTTATCTGTTGGTGGTTCCTTTGTTGGTGGGTTTCCTCTTCCAGCGGGTATCTTGGTGTTTATAGCTCCCTCCTATTGCAGGTGTCTTGGCTGGACTGCCACAGATCTCCAGTCCCTTGTCCTGGACAGCTGCACTGGTGAATGGGTTCATGAAGCAGGGAGCACACACTGTCTCACCAGGTCTCCCTGCCAGCTCCAGGTGAACTACCCACCTCTGCCCTCTCAGGTGGCTACTGAGGAGGCACATGGGGCACAAGCCTACCTCAAGTGCAGGCTGGAGGGTGGTACATGCGGCCAATTCTGAAGCCTGTGGGAGTATGTGGAGGAACTGTTGTGAGTTAAAACAGAAGGGAAGTGATATATGGCATTTTTAATGTATTGCTATATCTGGTTTACCAATATTCTGTTGATGATTTTTGCACCTGTGGTCATCAGGGATATTGGTCTATAATTTTCTTTTTTTGTAGTGTGTTTATTTGCTTTTGGAATTAGGATAATGCTAGCCTTGTAAAATGATCTCAGGAGTTTTTCCTCCTCTTTAATTTTTTGGAACAGTTTGAGAAGGAAAGGTGTTAATTCTTCTTTGAATGTTTGGGATAATTCACAAACTAAGTCATCTAGTCGAGAACTTTTGTTTGTTGGGATTTTTTTGATCACTGCTTCAATTTCATTAGTTGTAATCTGTCTATTCAGATTCTCTGATTCCTCCTAATGCAGTTTTGTAAGATTGTCTTTTTTTCAGGAATTTATCCATTTTATCCAGGTTGTCCAGTTTGTTGGCATATAGTTGTTTATAATTTTTTTAAAGAACCCTTCATATGTTTGTGGTGTCAGTTGTTACTTCTCCTCTTTCATTTCTGATTTTATTTATTTGCGTCCTCTCTCTTTTTTTCTTGATAAGTCTGGTTAAAGGTTTGTCAATCTTGTTTATCCTTTTGAAGGAGTAGCTCTTAGATTCATTGCTCTTTTGTAATTTTTTGGACTCTTTTTCATTTATTTATGTTCTGATCTTTATTATTTCCTTCCTTCTACTCACTTTTGGTTTTGTTTGTTTTCTTTTTCCAGTTCCTTTAAAAGTAAAATTATATTATTTGATATTTTTCTTGTTTCTTGAGGTTGGCCTGTCATGCTATGATTTTCCCTCCTAGGACTGCTTTTTCTGTGTCCTATACATATTGCATTGTTGTGTTATCATTTTCATTTGTTTCAAAGTATCTTTGATTTCTTCCTGCACCTAAATATGTACAGCAAGTAATAATGGACATAAAGGGAGATATCAACAGAAATACAGTCATGCTAGGAGATTTTAACACCCCATGGACATCACTTGGTAGATCTTCAAGACAGAAAATCAACAAAGAAATGATGGCTTTAAGTTAAACACTAGGTCTGATTGATTTAATTTATATTTTGAGAGCATTTCATCCCAAAAACAGCATGTACATTCTTTTCAAGTGCATATGGAACATTTTCTAAGGTAGACCATATGTCAGGACACAAAACGAATCTCAATAAATTTATGAAGATTGGAATTCTAGCAACCATCTTCTCTGACCATAATGGCATGAAACTAGAAATCATTCACAAGAAAAGACTGAAAAACAATGTGGAGGCTAAACAACGTGTCACTAAAGAATGATTGGGTTAAACTCTGTTTTATATTTTCCATCTTTTTTTCTTTCTGTTCTGAAATCTGGATTTCTTCACATTTGTCTTAAAATTTACTGATTCTTGCTGCATCTGTGTCTCACCTTAATTTTAATCATGCTATTGACTTTTTAATTACATTATGACATTCTCATTCTCATTCTTTGTCAAAATTTCAAAATTGTCTACTCATAATTTTTGTTCTGTGCTTTATTTTGAAGCCTCCTGTTTATATCTTTAAACATATTTTAAATACATATTTTATACTTTATGTATGATCATTCCAATATGTGAAATCATTGTGAATCTGAGTTTGTCCTTGATTATTTCTGCAGTATCTCTTCATAGAATCTTTTCTCCTTGCACATTTTGTGAATTTTGTCTGGACTCATATTCCTTGGACCATGATTTTGAAGCATGAATTAAAGTTACTTTTCATTTAAAAACAGACACAACTTTTTGAAAATTGTTTATTTTCAATCAGCCTTATTTCCATTTTATTAAGAGTTTATGGCAGAACAACCTAAGACCATTCAGTGGTTGATCCTACACAGCAGTGGGGGGTGGGGCCA
This sequence comes from Anoura caudifer, assembly GCA_004027475.1. NCBI lineage: Eukaryota > Metazoa > Chordata > Mammalia > Chiroptera > Phyllostomidae > Anoura > Anoura caudifer. Next base: position 242,525 of record PVKU01001153.1, read on the forward strand.
CAGACCAGTCTTCAGTGGTGGGCTGGGCACTCGTCTTTAGTAAGAAAGTGCTTGACAAGCACAGAGGGCACTTGCTCCTTCAGACCAGCCTGTAGCCTCAGGCTGAGCAGCAGTGATCTTGGGAGCTGGAGCAGCCCATCCACCCTGAAATTCCTCCTTGGTCACAGCCTTTTCAGCAGCTGCCTGCATTTCCTTTTCAGTCTCTTCAGGATCTCACCAGAAGTAAAGATCAGGCATGACCTACAATGAGTTTTCATAGGAGATGGTACCACACAAGAGCAGAACATCCTGGGATAGCATCCACCACATCAGACCGACTGAGTGAGCCCCCTTGTTGTTGCCAAGGATGGCAGTGTCCACATAGTGCAGAGAAGAGTCTGTGTGATACAGACCTATGGTATGAAGATTAACATAAGACAATTCTGTGGAAGACTGGTGGTCTGCTTGAGAATACCCTTCCTCATTTGCAGGACCCCAGGGGCTCTGGACATTGTGAAAGTTGCCCTTTAAGTTATGTGGGAGCCAAGTACAATGCCATATGGGCCCCTCTATGGATAGCACAGAAGGGCAAAGTTACTTTCCTCTAAAGAGGATCTGTGTTTATTCTGCTCTTTACCTAAGTACTATCATCCTGAAAGCACTTCAGATTCTCCCTCAAGGATTTTCAAACCACATACATAGAGTTTGGGCCAGAGTTTGTGCGAGAACCATTTTGGTCATGACTGTTTAAGGGAGATTATTTTTCTCCTTGAGATTAAGAAGAGCAAGTTCCTTCATGTGCCTTCTGTGTGGGCAGGCTTCTCATTTCCATTTATAGTGAGATCTGAGCATTATGCAAGTATTTCCTATTGATCTCCCTACCATGGACAGGGTTTATCTCTTTCTGTTGCCTTATCCCATACTGCATTGTATCAAAGCTTAAGGTCACCTCCTGGGAGAGTCCACCTTCACCCTGTTTACTCCCAAGATGCCCACTCCACTCTTTGTTTGGTGTGTACAGATTCCTTATATTCTTATCATCACAGCAGTAATTCAAACATCTCTATTCTCTTATCCTTCATTTTAAGTTTACTCAGCATGAGGTTGTCCAAATATCTGAAAGTAGAACTACATGCAGTTAATAAATGCTTTGTATCATGATGGTCCAGTATGGGGGGCTCTGCTCGCAGGGCCCCACCCATCCACCACAGATGAGAATAAGTCTACCAAGACATGATCTGCTTGGGGAGGAGAGGTGGCTGATCTCTCAAAGGAGAAGGACCAAGAACCCCTTCCTGAATGGCTTTTATTAGGTCCATTTTACACAGGAATACAGATAAATCTCATCAATCATTATCAGGTGGCAAGGATCAAACAATAGATAACATGCAAAGAACTCTGAGGGCTTAATCTGAGTCAGGGTCTGTCAGCTAAGGGGTTACAAAACTTTGGAAGACAAACTCATTTCTTGCTCAGGACCCATATCATTTAAATGAGAGCATTCTTAGCAAAGCAGGTTTCACAAGACATTACAAATTCTTTCTTATGCCTGATCACCCGGGGAGCCCACCCTATCCAGCACAGTTCTGCACTGCCCTCTTTCAATATTTCAGGCTTAAGTGGAGCAGAACCAGGAAGCCAAGAGATAAGAAAACTTCTCCCAGACAGATTGAGGACTCAGGCTATGTCAGCATAGCCAGGGGGCAAGGGTCCATCACCCCCTTTGCTGTGGGCCCCTGAGTCCTTCCTTGAGGACCTTCCACATGATCATGCCTATCTTAAGTGACCCCTCCCTTAAGGGAATCTTACCTATCATTGGCTAACCGACCAAGCTTTGGGGGCCAGATATGGATGAAGTAGAAGCAGCACTCCTGCCAGGGAGATAAGCTTTGTCTCCTTAGTGGCTTACCGTCCAAAGTTCGTTCACTCAGCCTTAGTCATGGGGGATTTACAATTCCTGAAACCAGGCAGGGTGGTTCCCAACAGTCCAGGGGCGCCTTCTTGTCTCTAGCAAATACTAACTTCTCTGTTCAATTCCTCAATTTAGGGGTAGCATAGGTGGACCTCATCTTCTTCCACATCCTTTGTATTTTAACATGTACCACTAGCCAGCACTATAGTGGGTGTGGCTAAATGAACATCAACAAATGTGGTTGTAATTAATGCTAATGTTTCATACCCCTTCTGGGAGGGGTGGATCCTTCCCTTTGTGCCTCTGAATTGAGCTGTGTGGCCTTTAGTGACATGTTGGACTTTGGGAGAGTTGAGTCCTATATCATTTAGGCCCAGGTCAATGACTGTTTGCCTCTTTGTCACTACTGCTCTGGCAACCTGTCCCAGGTGGGTCCGGTGTCCTGCCAACACTGCCCCAGCATCCTGCTCCTTTCTTCCAGCCCCATACTCTGAGGCAGGCCTTGACAAGCTATGTATGACATATGGGCTGCCTTACACCCATAGCCTGTTTCTATAAATAAAGTTTTATTGGAACATAGCCACTTCCATTCATATGTCTTCAGCTGCTTTCACCCTACCAATGACCCACAAAACTGAAAATATTTACTGTCTGTCATTTTACAAAAAGAGTTTGTCCACCCTACTCTGAGCCCCTGCACTGGACTGCTCTCCTCTCCTTCAGCGTTTTCCTGGAACATCTTGTATCAAAGCATCCCCTCCTCACACCCAGACACATAACCTTACCAACTCCAGCCTGTTCCACTGACAGTTTTTGCCTGTCCTCAGGCTGGTCAGGATTGTGTTTTGAGACACTAGAAATGCATCACTACATGCTAAAAGATCATGAGTAACTTGCCCTGGGAAACCCTCACTTAATTTAGTTAGATACAGTCTTCTTTCTCTATTAGGAACTTTCTATTACCCTAAGGTAGGTGCTCAATTATAGACCATTTGGGGGAAGGCAGTGTCTTGCTTCCATCCATTTTACATTCACTGCAAACACACATTTTAAGCAGTAGATATAATGTTGGCAATAAAGCATATAAAACAGCAAACATGTAAATTTTTAGTAAAGTTAAATAGCACTTAAGGATATCAGAGGAGCTCTCCTTTCAAGCAATATCTTGAGGAATGAGAAATTAATTTATTAATTAGTACTGAAAACAATCACCAACAGGTATATCTCTTTTGTAGAAGAGGCTCATCACCTGAAAGAACATGGGTTGTTGATGGCCTTATAGCCAGAAGTATGGACTGTAGTACCAGACTGCTTAGATGGGAATCCCCACTATGACATAAACTACCTGGTGATTGAGAGCAGGTCACTTAGTCTTTCTGTGCCTTGGTTTTCTTATGTGGACAAAGGACTATATGGTTCCTAACATGATGAAGTAAGATTAAAATGTTTTAAAGTACTTAGAACGGTGACTGACACCTAAGAAGCCTTCACATATTAGACATTATAATCATGTTATTGAACCCTTTTTACCTAGTGTTTCTTCAGTGAGACTATCTATAAAATCTTTTTTAAAAGAAATGGTTTCTAACACCAATTCAAAAGAACCCATGTATTCCAATGTTCATAGCAGCACAATTTACAATAGCCAGGTGCTGGAAGCAACCTAAGTGCCCATCAGTAAATGAGTGGATCAAAAAAACTATGGTACATTTACACAATGGAGTACTATGCAGCAGAAAGAAAGAAGGTGCTCCTACCCTCCCTGACAGCATGGATGGAACTGGAGAGCATTATGCTAATTGAAACAAGCCAGGCAGTGAAAGACAAATACCATATGATCTCACCTATAAGTGGAAACTAATCTCAAGAAACAAACAGGCAAGCAAAATATAACCTGAGACATTGAAATAAAAAACAAACTGACAGTAACCAGATGGAAGGGGGAGAGGGATAGAGTGGAAAGATGGGGAAGGGTCATGAAGGAATATGTACAAAGGACCCAGGGACACTTCTAGCCAAGATGAAGGCATAGGTAGATATGCTACGCTTCCTTGCATAACCAGAAGAAGGACAACAACCAATTTAAGAACAAAAATAGTCAAAACAGCCAGAAAGTCGAACTGTATGGAAGTCCAAACCAAAGAGCTTTAACTCTTTCAGCCATACTGTAGGAGGGGCGGAGATGGGAAGCTAGGTCAAAGAGGATGTGTGGCAAGTTGGCAGCTGGAGAGCAGGGCAGGTGAAGGGATGGTGACTGGCAGACCAGGCATTCCCACATTCATGTGCAGAAAAGCTGAGAGGAATAACTGGGGAGCAAGAGAGACTGCACAATCCAGGGATCTCATGTGGGAAACTAAAGTCTCATAACCTCTGGCTTTAAAAACCTGTGAGGGTTGCAGTGGCGGGAGAAACTGCCAAATCACAGAAGAGTCTGTTGGAAGAGCCTACAGAATCCTAGAGCATACATAATCCCATCCACCCAGGAATCAGCACCTGAAAGGACACAATCAACTGGTAGGAAGTGAGAGAAGTGACTGAAATCAAGGCAAGAGTCAAGCGAGCAGCAGCATTCCCTCTCTGACTCCTCCCCACATACAGCACCACAACCCAGCAAAGCGATTTACCCCATGCTGGTGAATATCTAAGGCTCCACCCCTTAAAATGTACAAGGGTGCTAAGACAAAGAAATATGGCCCAAATGAAAGAACAGATCAAAGCTCCAAAAATAGAACTAAGCAATGAAGGGATAGCCAACCTATAAGATGCACAGTTTAAAACATCCTGGTAATCAGATGCTCACAGAAATGGTTGAGTATGGTTGCAAAATAGAGGAAGAAGTGCAGGCTATGCAAAGTGAGATAATATATATATATATATATATATATATATATATATATATATATATATATATATATATAGAACTAACAGTGAAAGAAAGGAAACCAGGACTCAGATCAAAGGTTTGGAACCAAATGAAGAGATAAACATTCAACCAGAACAGAATGCAGAAACAAGAATTCAAAAAAATGAAGAGAGGCTTAGGAACCTCTGGGACAATTTTAAACATTACAATATCCAAGTCATAGGTATGCCAGAAGGAGAAGAGGAAGAGCAAGAAATTGAAAACTTATTTGAAAAAATAAGGAAGAACTTCCCCAATCTGGCAAAGGAAATAGACTTTCAGGAAGTCCAGGAAGCTTAGAGAGTCCCAAAGAAGGTGGACTCAAGGAAGCACATACCAAGGCACATTAAAATTACATTAGCCAAGATTAAAGAGAAGAAGAGAATCTCAAAAGCAGCAAGAGAAAAGGAGACAGTTACCTACAAAGGAGTTCCCATCAGACTATCAACTGGTTTCTCAAAAGAAACCTTGCAGGCAAGAAGGGGCTGGAAAGAAGTATTCCAAGTCATGAAAGGCAAGGACCTACATCCAAGATTACTGTATCCAGCAAAGCTATCATTTAGAATGGAAGGGCAGATAAAATGCTTCTCAGATAAGGTCAAGTTAAAGGAGTTCATCATCACCAAGCACTTATTATATAAAAAGTTAAAAAGACTTATTTGAGAAAAAGAAGATCAAAACTATGAACAGTAAAATGACAGCAAACATACAACTATCAACAGCTGAACCTAAAAAAAAAAAAAAAAAAAAACGAACAGACAGGAACAGAATCACAGAAATGGTGATCATATGTAGGGTTATCAGTGGAGAAGGGGTTTGGGAAAGAATGGAGGAAAGGGCACAGGGAATAAGAAGCATAATTGGTAGGCACCAAATAGACAGGGGGAGGTTAAGCGTAATATAGGAAATGGAGAAGCCAAAGAACTTGTATGTATGACCCCTGGACATTAACTAAGGTGAAAGAATACTGGAGAGAGGGTGGTGCAGGGCAGAGGAGGATAAAGGGGAGAGGAAAAAAGGGACAACTGTAATAGCATAATCAGTAAAATATACTTAAAAATAAAAAATATTCTTTGCCCCCCAAAATAAATAAAGGACCCATGGACAGAGGCAATGGGATGTAGGATTGAGGCTGGGAGGTGTGGATCAGTGGGGCAGGGGAGAGTGGTGGCAGGGGAAATAGAGACAAATGTACTTGAAGAACAATAAAAAAGAAAGAAAACACCTGGAACATAGTGGCCATCCTAGTGGGCCTTCAATGACTGTGTTTGGCTCATGCTGTTGGTAAATGCTGTGTGAGAAGCCTAGGAAGGTTTGTGAGTGTTCTCTTCCAACACTACTTAACCAAGACTCAGTTACTACTTCCAGGAACCCACCCCTGATCCCTAACTCCCACCACCTTGGTGCTTTCTGTGGCATTGTTTGATGACTTTGTCTACTAGTATATGGGCAGAGTGATTTACCTGCGTATCTGTTATGACTGACAGGTTATGTTCCAATAAGTACCAAAGGCCTACTGGTTCAGTGCACAGAAAAAAAATTAACAAATAAACAGATGCCAATTAAAATCTCTTTGAGAATATACAATGAAGATTACTGTCTTAAGAATTTTTCAGTATGACTCATTGTCTCAATACAATATTAAATTTCACCCATCTCCAAATGGCAGAGTTAATGGAAATATGCACACAAAATAATACCCATAATATATGCCAATTCAGCTATATTGTCCCCTAAATGTCTGCTTTCCTTCATATTTACATTTTGTTCAAACATAATTTCACAGTTTAATGTCATCCCTAAAAATATTTTTAGAATTACGATTTTATAAAATGTTTAGTTTTTTAATAATTCAGTGGGAATTCGTTTTATGAGTGGGTCTGGCTTATGAAATAAGCAGGGCTGCTGTACCTGTTCAGAAGATGGTGCAAACTCAGAAATCCCATCTACCATACCTTATATAAGTGTTGTACTTGCTTTGTTACTGTTCATTGGAACTCTTTAGAGCATTACAGGACTAAACAAGTGCTTAAGGACAGAAAATGGCTTCATCTTTCAGTGAACCTGAGATATGAGAGGGGTTTCTGGAGGCTTTGGCTCAGTGAATGATTTTATTCATAGTATAATCAACTCTTGATGTTGAACAAGTAGAGAAGAGTAGTGTAATAAGACCTGCACAATATAGTATAACAAAGATGAATTATGCTTAAATTTGCCATGTACTGAGCACCCCACAGGCAAAGTCATAGTCTCTGCTTCAACAGAGAAACTGGGAATTCTTATAGAGCAATTACTGTTTTAAACAATTAAAATAACATAGGGCATGGGTTTTCTGCAGGATTTCTCACAACCTTGCACAATGTTCAAGGCAGGGGATGCCCAGTCTCTGGTGCTCTTTGCAAGAGACTTTCTATCCCAAAGTGTTCTAATCCAGGTTGCATGCCACAGCCCTGAGAAGGGTGGCTGGGCTGTGGCAATCAAGTGGTGGGCCTCCTGATGGATAATTTGTCTATCAAATTCTTATTTACTGAAAATGATTTTGTAATGCTGGACATGTTGGCAGGTTGAAGAGAATTATTTTCATGATTTTAGAATCAGAAGCTTAAGGACAGGTGGTGTATACACACTGAAATAGTACTCAAACATGTAAAGGAAGGAAATTCTGACATGGACTGCAACATGGATGCACCATGCCAACATTAAACATTAAGTGAAAGATACCAAACACAAAATGACAAATACTGCGTGATTCTACGTACACAATCTTCCTAAAGCAGTCAGATTACAGGAGACAAAAAGTAAAATAGAATGGTGGTTGCACAGGTCTAGGGAAAGTGGAAGTGGAGGGTTAGCATTTAATTGGCATAGAGTTTTAATTTAAGAAGGTAAAAAAGTGCTAGAGATTGATGGTGGTGAAAGTTACACAATGATATGAATGTGCTTAATGCCACTAAATTGTACATTTAAAAATAGTTAAGAGGACCCAAGATGGCAGCAGAGTAGTGGAAGCTACTAACCTCCTCCCAGGACTAAACTGGAATACAACTAAATTAAAGAAAAATCATTCAGAATAACCAACTGAACACTACTTGGAGAGAAGCCTTATAAAGGATATACAGAAGAAACTACTTCATCACAACGAGAATGGTAAGGCGTGCAGAGGTGTGAGAGGGCTCTCTGAGCTTCAAGGGGCAGCAGCTGCAGTTCCAGAGGGATATTTCAGCATCCAGGGGTTCCACCAAGAAATTGTGTTCTCAACCCCAAGCTGGGCACGCCAGTGTAAAGCACCAGAACCTGAAAAGGAACCCAAATAATATTCAGCTGTGAAAAGCAGGGAGCTACAGCTAGAGATGCAGAGAGCCTCTTAAAGGACCAACATACAAAATTTCATTTGCAGATACATACCCTGGGCTCTGGAAGAGGGAGGACATAGTAGACTAAAGACATGTGAGGAGAGTCTGAGTTTGATTGCTCTGAGAAGAGAACTGAAGAGACAGCCACCAGGATTCTTCTGCTGAATGATTCCCCATACTGCAGAAGCCATCATTCTCAGGCAGAGCATCCCCCTCATGGCATCAGCCTGAGAGGAAGCAATAGCCCCACGTACAGGAATCCCTCTTTCTATAACCTGTGGAGCTTAAGCCAGGCCCCAGAGGAGTACAAGAGGAGGCTATTTCAGAGATCAAGCCCAACAGAAAGCCACAGGGATGGACCTCTGGGAGCTCTGAGACTTCAGCTGACCATTCCTCGGGAATGGTGCTGATAAAAGCTGGCCTTGGTGTGCAGCCTGGTTCTTTCTGCACATACTCAGGTCCAGCAGAGGGAGCCTAAAGCTGTGAATCACTGATAGCTCCAAATAGGTTGCCCAGAGACAATCTCATGCAGTATCTGACATAGGGCTGCACCAGATCTTTGCAGATATACCTAATACATAGAAACAAATACAAACAGGCAGTCAAAGAGGGAAGACAAAGAAACAGACCCCAATGAAAGAACAAGAGAATTCCCCAGAACTAGATGAAATGGAGGTAAGCAATTTATCAGATCAGATCGAGTTTAGAGTAATGATTATAAGGATACTCAACAACATGAAAAGAAAATCATAGAAAGTATCAAAAAGGACCAAGCAGAAATAAAGAGTGCAATACCTGAAATAAATTGTACACTGAATGGAATAAAAAGTATGTTAGATGAAGCAGAAGATCAAGTCAACAATTTGGAAGACAAAGTAAGAAAAACAACACCTAGGCAGAACAGCAAAATGAAAAAAAATAATTTTAAAAAATGAGGAGAGCTTAAGAAACATTTTGGACAACATGAACATCTGCAAATTGGGAATACCAGAATGAGAAGACAGTGAGCCAAGGGATCAAGAACCTATTTGAAGAAATAATGATGAAAAACTTCCCTAATCTGATGAAGGAAAAACACATACAAGTCCAGGAACTGCTGAGAGTATCAAACAAGGTGGACCCAAAGAGGCCTACACCAAGACACATCGTAATTAAAATGGCAAAGCTTAAAGACAAAGAGAGAATCTTAAAAGCTGCAAGAATAAAGCAGGTAGTTACCCACAAGGGAGCTTCAATTAGACTGTAATCTGATATTTCAACAGAAACATTTCACACCAGAAGGGAATGGCATGAAATATTCAAAGTGATGAAAAGCAAGAACCTATAACCAAGGCTTCTTTACCCAGCAGGGCTATCATTTAAAATTGAAGGAGAAATAAAAAGTTCTCAGACAAGAAAACTTAGAGGAGTTTATTAACACCAACTCAGTATTGCAACGAATGTTAAAGGGCTTGCTTTAAGGAGAATAAAAAGAAAAATTAAAAAAGGAAAATAGTTAAAAAAGTAAAACGGCAATAAATGTGTATCAATAATCAATCACCTTAATTGTTACTGGCTTAAATGTTCCAATCAAAAGACATAGGGTGTCTTCTGGCCAAGATGGACATTTAGGTACATACACTTCATCTCCTCACACAACCAAAAGAAGGACAATAACAAATTTTAAAGCAAAAAATAGCTAGGACTGGCAGAAACTTGAACTAGATGGAAGTCCAAAAACCAAAGAGGTAAAGAAACATTCATCCAGTCTACCAGTCTACCTACAGACTGGCAGGAGGTAGAGAGGCAGCTGGGGCAGAGAGGACTGATAGCAAGGCAGTGGCTGGAGGACCAGGATGGGTGAGGCAGCAGTTGAGAGTGGGCAGTCCAACATTTCTGAGTGGATAAACTGGGAGGAAAAACTCAGGAGTGAGACAGACCACACAACCTAGGGTTCCAGCATGGGGAAATGAAACCTCAAAACCTCTGAATGTAAAAACCTGTGTGGGTTGCAGCAGCAGGATGAACTCCCAGCCTCACAGGAGAGTTTGTTGGTGAGAACCAAAGGGTCCTAGAATATACACAAAAACACCCTCCCGGGAACCAGCACTAGAAGGGCCCAATTTGCTTGTTGGTAGCAGGGGAAAGTGACTAAAAGCCAGCCAAGAACTGAGCAAGTGGCATTATTCCCTCTAGAACCACTCCCCCACATACAGCGCAACAACACAGCAACATGGGTTGCTGTGCCCTGATGAATACCTAAGGCCCCAACCCTTACTACATAACATGCATCCAGAGACAGAAATATGGCCCAAATGAAGGCACAGATCAAAGCTCCACAAATAGAACTAAGCTATGAAAAAGTAGCTAATCTATCAGATCCACAGTTCAAAACACTGATAATCAGGATGCTCACAGAAATGGTTGAGTATAGTTGCAAAATAGAGGAAGAAGTGCAGGCTATGCAAAGTGAAATAAAGGAAAATATACAGGGAATAAGAGTGAAGGGAAAGAAACTGGGACTCAAATCAACAATTTGGACCGGAAAGAATAAATAAGCATTCAACCAGAAAAGAATGCAGAAACAAGAATTCAAAAAAAAAAAAAAAAAAAAAAAAAAAAAAAAAAAAAAAAAAAAAAAAAAAAAAAAAAAAAAAAAAAAAAAAAAAAAAAAAAAAAAAAAAAAAAAAAAAAAAAAAAAAAAAAAAAAAAAAAAAAAAAAAAAAAAAAAGAGGCTTAGGACTCTCTGGGACAATTTTAAACATTACCATATCCAAATCATAGGTATGCCAGAACGAGAAGAGGAAGAGCAAGAAATGGAAAACTTATTTGAAAAAATAAGGAAGAACTTCCCCAATCTGGCAAAGGAAATAGACTTCCAGGAAGTCCAGGAAGCTCAGAAAGTCCCAAAGAAGGTGGACCCAAGGAAGCACACACCAAGGCACATCATAATTAAATTAGTCAAGATTAAAGAGAAGAATCTCAAAAGCAGCAAGAGAAGAGAAGACAGTTACCTACCAAGGAGTTCCCATTAGACTATCAGCTGATTTCTCAAAAGAAACTTTGCAGGCAAGAAGGAGTTAGAAAGAAGTATTTGAAGCCATGAAAGGCAAAGACCTACATCGAAGATTGCTCTATCCAGCAAAGCTATCATTTACAATGGAAGGGCAGATAAAGTGCTTCTCAGATAAGGTCAAGTTAAAGGAGTTCATCATCTCCAAGCCCATATTATATGAAATGTTAATGGGACTTATCAAAGAAAAAGAAGTTGATCAAAAATATGGATAGTAAAACAACAAACTCACAACTATCAACAACTGAACCTTAAAAAAAACAAAAATGATCTAAGCAAACAACTAGAACAGGAACAGATTCACAGAAATGGAGGTCACATGGAGGGTTATCAGTGGGGAGGATGAGGGAGGAGAATGGAGGAAAAGGTACAGAGAATAAGAGGCATAAATGGTAGGTACAAGATAGACAGGGGGAGGTTAAGAACAGTACGGGAAATGGAGAAGCCAAAGATCTTATATGTATGACCCCTGGACATGAACTAAGGTGGGGGAATGCTGCTGGGAGCAGAGGTGTGAGGTGGAGGGGAATAAAGGGGAGAAAAAAAGGACAACTGTAATAGCAGAATCAATAAGATATATTTAAGAATATATATATATTTTATTGATTCTGCTATTACAGTTGTCCCATTTACCTCCTTCATTCCCCTCCACCTTGCACACCCCCTCCCACCCACATTCCCCCCTTTAGTTCATGTCCATGTGTCCTGAATTCTTTAGCTTCTACATTTCCCACACTATTCTTGCCCTCTCCCTGTCTATTTTCTACCCACCACCTATGCTACTTATTCTCTGTACCTTTTCCCCCCTCTCCTCCTCCCACTCCCCTGTTGCTAACCCTCCCTGTGAACTCCATTTCTGTCATTCTGCTCCTGTTCTATTTGTTTGCTTAGTTTGCTTTTGTTTTAGGTGTGGTTGTTAATATCTGTGAGTTTGCTGTCTTTTTACTGTCATACTTTTTATCTTCTTTTTCTTAGATAAGTCCCTTTAACATTTCATATAATAAGGGCTTGGTGATGATGAACTCCTTTAACTTGACCTTATCTGAGAAGCACTTTATCTGCCCTTGCATTCTAAATGGCAGCTTCACTGGATAGAGCAATCTTGGATGTAGGTACTTGACTTTCATGACTTGGAATACTTCTTTCCAGCCCCTTCTTGCCTGGAAGGTTTCTTTTGAGAAAACATCTGACAGTCTGATGGGAACTCCTTTGTAGGTGACTGTGCCCTTATCCCTTGCTGCTTCTAGAATTCTCTCCTTCATTTTAATCTTGGCTAATGTAATGATGATGTGCCATGGTGTGTTCCTCCTTGGATCTAGCTTCTTTGCAACTCTCTGAGCTTCCTGGACTTCCTGGAAGTCCCTTTTCTTTGCCAGATTGGGGAAGTTGTTTATTATTTGTTCAAATAAGTTTATCACTTGTTGCTCTTCTTCTTCCCCTTCTGGTAACCCTATAATTGGGATGTCAGGACATTTAAAGATGTCCTGGGGGTTCCTAAGCCTCTCCTCAATTTTTTGAATTCTTGTTTCTTCATTTTTTTTCTATTTGGTTGTTTCTTTCTTTCTTCTGGTCCAATCCATTGATTTGAGTCCCAGTTTTCCTCCCATCACTATTGGTTCCCTGTGCATTTTCCTTCATTTCACTTAGTGTAGCCTTCATTTGTTCATCTAATTTGCAACCAAAATCAACCAATTCTGTGAGCATCCTGATCACTAGTGCTTTGAACTATGCATCTGATAGGTTGGCTATCTCACGGTCACTTAGATGAATTGGCTCTGAGGCTTTGATCTGTTCTCCCATTTGAACAATTTTTTTTTTTGGTCTCATCACGCCTTAGGTGTTCACCAGGGTGGGGGAGCCCAGTCACTGGGTTGTGACACTATATGTGGGGACAGGGTCCAAGAGGGAACAATGGTGCTTGCTCCACTCTCTCCCATACTTCAGTCCTCTCCACCACATCCCATAAGCAAATTGGGCCCTTCTGGTGCTGATATCCGTGTGAGTGGGCTTGAGTACATTCTAGGACCCTGTGGGTCTCTCCAGTGAACTCTCTTGTGAGGCTGGGAGTGTCTCCTGGCACCTCGCTCCCCACAAGTGTTTTCAATCAGTGTTTTTAGGTTTTATTTCCTGGCACTGGGGCCCTGGGTTGCGAGGTCTGTCTTGCTGCTGGTTTTCACGTGGATTATCTGCGTGCGAACATGGGACTGTCTGGTCAGCCTGCAGCCTCACTGGGTCTGCTCGTTGCCACCCTGCGCCTGGAGTCTGCTAGCCACCACCTGTGTACCTGGGGCCTGCTAGTTGTTGCCTGCATGCCTGGGTCCACCAACCTCCACTTCCTCCTGCCGTGACTCCACTCCTCTTACCGGTCTAGATGAATGGTTGTCGGACCTCCATACAGTTCAATTTTCTGTCAGTTCTGGTTGTTTCCTTATTTCTAAATCCTTGTTGTCCTTAATTTTGGTTGTGCAAGGAGACACAGTGTGTCCATCTACGCCTCCATCTTAGCTGAAAGTCCTAAAATATTTTTAAAAAGACAGGATAGTTCAATGGATAAGGAAACAAGACACAAATATATGCTCTCTCCAATACCCACCTCAGATCGAAAGGATACAAGCAATTAAAAGTAAAGGGAAAGAAGAAGATATTTTATGCAAATGAAAGGGAAAAAAACTAGGATAGAAATACTTATATCCAACAAATAGACTTTAAAACCAAGGCTGTAGTAAGAGGCAAAAAAGGACACTATATAATGATAATGGGAACAATTCAACAAGAGGATATAACCCTAGTAAACATTTATGCACCCAAATAGAAGCTCTTAAATATGTAAAGCAAATCTTGATGGACATAAAGGAAAAGATGGACAATAGTACAGTCACAGTAGGGGATTTTAACATCCCATTGACTTCACTGGATAGATCTTCCAGATAGAAAATCAACAAGGAGACAGTGGCCTTAAATGACCTATGAGATCTAATGGATTTAATTAACATCTACAGAGACTATCATCCCAAAGCAGCAGAATATACATACTTTTCAAGAGCACATGGAAATTTTTCTAGTATATACCACATGTTAAGAAACAAAACAGGTCTCAATAAATTTAAGGAGACTTAAATATCAAACATCTTCTCTGATCACAATGCTATGAACCCGGAAATCAGTCACAAGAACACTGAAAATCATGCAAAGATGTAAGCTAAATAAGATGTTATTAAACAATGAGTGGGTTAACAAGATCAAAAAATCAAAAGATACCTTGAAACAAATGAAAATGAGAACAAAACATTTCAAAATCTGTGGGACACTGGGAAAGCAATCTTAAGAGGGAAATTCATAGCATCACAGGCCTATCTCAAAAAAAAAAAAAAACAAACCCTCAAATAAACAATCTAGCTTTATACTTAAAAGGAACATGAAAAAGAAAAGCAAAGCCAAAAATGAGTAGAAGGAAGGAAATAATTAAGATCAGAACAGAAATAGATGAGTCTAAAAAATGATAGAAAAAATGAGTAAATCCAAGAGCTTGTTCTTTGAAAAGATAAACAAGATTGACAAACTTTTAATGAGACTCATCAGGGAAAAAAAGAAAAAAGAAAAAGGGCCCAAATAAATATAGTCAGAAATGAAAGAGGAGAAATGGTAACTGACACCAAAGAAATACAAAGGATTGTAAGGAAATATTATGAATAACTACATGCCAACAAAGTGGACAAGCTAGATGAAATAAATAAATTCCCAGAAACATACAACCATCCAAAACAAAATCAGGAAGAATAGGAGAATCTCAATAGACAGATTACACCTAATGAAATTGAAGCAGTAATCAAAAAACTCAACAAACAAAAGCCCTGGATCGGATGGATTCACAGGTGAATTTTACCAAACATTCGGAGAAGAACCAACACCTCTCTTCACCCTATTTCATAAAGTTCAAGAGGAGGGAAAGCTCCCAAAATCATTTTATGAGGTCAGCATTGTCATAATTCCAAAACCAGATAAAGACACTACAAAGAAAGAAAATTATAGGACAATATCCCTGATGAATATAGATGCTAAAATCCTCAACAATATATTTACCAAATGCAGTATTTGGTTAATGCAGTATTGCATCAAAATGATCGTACACCATGTTCAAATGGGATTTATTCCAGGAATGCAAGGTTGGTACAACATTTGCAAATCGATAAATGTGATTCATCACATAAACAAAATGAAGGATAAAAACCACATGATCATATCAATAGGTGCAGAAGTACATTTGATAAAATCCAGCACACAGATTATAAAAAATCTCTGCAAAGTGAGTATAGAAAGAACATACCTAAACATGACAAACCTACTGCCACTAGCATCATGCTCAATGGGCAAAAACTACAAGCATCCTCCTTAAGATCAGGAACAAGACAAGAATGTCTGCTTCTACCTCTCTTATTCAACATAGTACTAGATATCATAGCCACAAATATCAGACAAGAAAAATAAAAGCCATCCAAATTGGAAAGTGAGTAATAAAATTGTTGTTATTTGCTGATGACATGCTACTGTACATAGACAACCCTAAAGATTTCACCAAGAAAACACTAGAACTGATAAATGAATTCAGCAAGGTAGCTGGATACAAAATTAATAACAAGAAAGAAGTTGCATTATTATATGCCAATAACAAACTAAAAGAAAGGGAAATTAAAAAAACAATCCCATTCACCATTGCCACAAAAAGAATAAAATACCTAGGAATAAACCTACCAAGCATTTAAAAGATGTGTACTCAGAAAACTTTAAGACACTGACCAAGAAATAGAAGAAGATACAAAAAGTGGAAGCACATACCATGTTCATGAATAAGGAGAATTAATGCCATTAAAGTGTCTGTGCTACCCAAAACAGTCTATAGATTCATCACAGTTCCTATCAAGATACCGATAACATATTGCACAGAACTAGACCAAACATTTCAGAAATTTATATGGAACCACAAAAGGCCTGGCATAGCAGCAATGATCTTGAGAAAAGAACAGAGTTGGAGGAATCATGCTACCTAATAACAAACTATAATATAAGTCCATAGTAACAGCATATCACAAGCATAAAAATAGACATATGGATCAATGGAACAGAATAGAGAGCCCAGAAATAAACCCAAACCATTATAGTCAATTAATATTCAGCAGAGGAAGCAAGCCATACCATGGGCTAAAGATAGTTTATTCAATAAATTGTGCTGGGAAAATGGACAAAGATATGCAGGAAAATGAAACTAGACCACCTTCTTACACCACACACAAGAATAAATTGAAAATGAATTAAAGATTTAAATGTTAGACCCAAACCATAATAATCCTAGAAGAAAATATAGGCAGCAAAATCTCAGATATTGCTCATGGCAATATTTTATCGAGTATCTCTTCAGACAAGGGAAACAAAAGAAAAAATAAATGTGACTACATCAAACCAAAAAGTGTTTGCACAGCAAAGGAAATTGTCAGCAAAATAAAAAGACAACCTACTCTGAATGGGAGAAAATGTTCATCAATACATCTGACAAAAAATTAATATCCAGAATTTATAAAGACCTTATGCAATTCAACACACAAAAAAACAAACAATCCAATTAAAAATATGGAAAAGGATTTGAGTAGACATTTCTCTATAGAGGACATACAGATGACCAATAGACATATGAAAAGATGTTCAGCACCACTAATCATCAGAGAGATGCAAATTAAAACCACACTGAGATACCACCTCACACCTGTCAGAGTGACTATCATCAATAAATGTACAAACAAGTACTGGCAAGGATTTGGAGAAAGGATAACCCTTTTGCACTGTTGGTGTGAATGCAGATTGATGTAGCCACTGTGGAAAGCAGTATGGAGATACCTCAGAAATTAAAAATGGATCTGCCTTTTGACCTAGCAATCCCACATCTGGGATTATACCTGAAGAAAACCAAAACAATAATTCAAAAAATATATAAGCACCCCTATGTTCATTGCAGTGCTACTTACAATCACTAAAATATGGAAGCAACCCAAATGCACATCAGTAGATGAGTGGACAAAATAATTATGGAACATGTACACAATGGAATAGTACTTGGCTGGAAAAAAAAAAGAAAACATTACCCTTTGTGACAGCATGGATGGACTAGGAGAACATTATGATAAGTGAAATAAGCCAGTCACAGAAAGACAATTGCCATATGATTTCACTTATATGGGGAATCTAAGGAACAAACTGACCTTACTAGCAAAATGGAGACATAGTCATAGATAGAAAGCAGGATGACAACTATGGTTGTGGGTGTTAGTGGGTGGAGGGATCAAGGAAAAAGGAAATTGGACTCATCGACATAGAATGGACAACAGTGTGGTGATTATGGTGGGGCATAAGAAGGATAAATGGTAATTAAAAATACAACAAAAATGGTTAAGATGGTAAATTTTATGTTATGTATGGCAGCTCCCTTCCTTAGGTTTAGCAGGCTAAACCAGATCCTGTGAATACTGGAGGTGTGCAGCTTGCCAGGACTTGAAGGAGTGGGCAGATCTGCATTCTCTTGGTGTTATAGACAGGAAGTCATTTACTTTGGCATTTTTAACAAAGATTTAGAGCTTAGGGAATTTGCCAGCCAGCCTGGTCTTAAGGCCTAGATTAAGCAGTGGGTACTTTTTAAACTTAGATGGAGAACAATGACAGGTGGCATAAAACCATTTCCAGGGCTATTTTTCCCTTGAAGTAACAAAAAGGAAGCTGGATGGGGGAAAAAACACCCACGTGGAATCAAATACCACAGAAAGCAAATTTTAAACCATGTGATTTAGCACAGAATGGAAATGGAGCTAGGTTAAAACTATGAGGTGCAAAGAGTTCTGAAGGGAGGTTATTTTTAGTAACAAAAATGCTATAAATCCTATTATTCCATTACATCCCACCCTTTCTCTACGTTGCCCACTAGTGATTGTTGTGTTGGATTACATGGGATGAGGCTGACCTGAGAGACAGCTGACATCACTGGAGACAGCAGCACATTCTCTTTTTCACATTTTTCTAGGATAGAAAGGACAATAAACATTTTTAAACAAAAGCACATGGTGGATATCATTTTGTGGGACCAAAATGCATTGTACGAAGAAATGCATCAAGGGCTTACCCCCAACTTTCTCTGCAGGGTGTCTTCTACTGCTCTCAGCACTGCCCTCATTTCTGCTAGGTAGTCAGGTGAACATGAAGTCAGGGGTCAGCCCCTTCCTTCTGGACCTAGCCTTCTCAGCGAGGCTGTGGGTCAGAATCTATGAAAAGCCCAGGAATCTGTATTTTAGTGCTTATCCAACTAATTTTGCTGCCCAGCCAGATCTGGGAACCATAGCCTTAATAAGTTATTTTTCATCAGTAGTAACAAAGAGCTTAAATGTGAACATGGTTGGTGGTTGGCTGAAGAAGTGAGTCATTCAAAGTTGGGATGCTATTAATGTGGGCAGTAGTGGTCTGCGTGCTGGTGGCCCAAGCACAGGTTTTATGGGAAAGCTGCTGAAATCTCTCTCTTGGGCCATTGCACCTGTATGGATAGCACAGCAAAACAGGTCACAGGGCCTATCCTGACCTCCTAAAAGAAGGCAGAGAGTCCTTGGGTCCCCTCTGACTGCTGTAACTCTTCCTTCACACACTGGAGGCGAAAGTAGACATCTTCCCTCAGTGCTCAGGAAAGAAGTGCATTCCAGAGCAGGAGTGCCACAGGTAGAAGAGGCAAGTGGCCCCTGTGATCAGAAAAAGGCCAGGAAAGTCACAGGAAGTTGATGGAAGAACTAAAGAGCTTTGGTGTTCCAGGGACACTCGACTTCATACACAGTCCACTCACCAGTAGCCTCTTTCCTGAACATCGCTGATCATGTTCACTATGATGACTCTGAGCCTTCAGAAGAGGTGATAACTGTGTTTACTTTACTCTGCTGAGGCAGACAGGGAGGTGTGATATCCAGATGGGATCTGCTCCCTACGAAATAGATAAAAGAAGAAAGTTTTCTGGAACAATGTGTTTCTGAAAAGAATTTGTGTTCTTACACAGCTGAGCCACACAAGGACTGGCTCTAAATCCTTGAGCCTCTCCATCCCCTTACTGGCTCTGCCATCCCCAGGCTTTCACAGGCACTCTCACATTTTAGAATATCTGTGTGTATTATCACACCCATTTTAAACACACATTTTCTGATACTTTTGCAGTCTGTTGTTATGGTCCCCACCTTCATTGGTAAATTAAATGTGATGTACACCTTGGATCAAGCAGCTCTTCCTGGCTTATCCTCTTAGGGAACCCCATCATTTTGCTACAGTGTGGCTTTATCTTCAATTGTTGAACACTTTTGATTTTATTCTATAGACCACCATGTAAGAACAATAGAAAACCAGGAACTAAGGAAAACAGAATTATCAAACATGGCTAAAACACCAAGTGGAGTGTGTTAAAAACTCTTACAGATTGGCTACTTCAAAATTCATAAATTACTTGTAGTGTAGCCAAGCCCAGAAGCCTGTGTGTTTGTAGATCCTCTGGATGCTTACATTGATTGCAAAAGGTGGTGACCAGTCAGAGTTATCTAATGTCCAGGGAAGGTTCTTTGGCAACAACTGAAATGGGCTTCCTGTGGCAAATGACAGCCTACAGGAGTTGAGCAGTGAGTATGGCCATGTGAAGACCAATGGCCATCTGGATGAAGAGGCTAGGGGAAGCTAGGCAAGAGGAAGAAGAGTCTAGAGGAGTTTCACAGGAGCTAAGCAAGAAGACAGGAGCAAGGGAGGCAGTATTCCCTGATACTTATTCCTAATCAAGAATTCTGCAGGCTACAAGGGATGGTATCACCCATGACAAAAGGGGCATGCTTTGGAAACAGCTAGAACTTGGAAAACCAACATTTCATCTTTTCAGAATTGGATAAAAACCTGAAAAAGATTTACAGTGACAAGCTAGAGAAAAACAGCCACAGTAGGGTTTTATCTTCTATGATTTCAGTTACCCACAATCAACCATACTCTGAAAATAATAAATGGAAAGTCCAACAAACAAGTCATAAGTTTTACATTGCACACTGTTCTGAGTAGCATGATGAAATCTTTCACCTTCCTGCTCCATCCATCATGACATCTGAATTATCCCTTTGTCCAGCATATTCACACTATAGATGCTATGCACCCATTAGTCACTTAGTAGCCATCTCGGTTATCAGATTAACTGTTTCAGTATCACAGCACTTGTATCAGGTCACCCTTATTTTATTTAATAATGACCCTGAAGCCATTCACATAACTTGTAT
Source organism: Anoura caudifer (assembly GCA_004027475.1). Taxonomy (NCBI): domain Eukaryota; kingdom Metazoa; phylum Chordata; class Mammalia; order Chiroptera; family Phyllostomidae; genus Anoura; species Anoura caudifer. The sequence goes on from PVKU01001153.1 coordinate 263,037, forward strand.
TATAGTATATTATTATATAATTGCTCCATTTTATTAGTTATTATTGTTGATCTCTTACTGTGCCTAATTCATAAATTAATCTAGCCCAACCACAGAAGACACTTCCAATGAGAACATTTTGTAAGAGGCCATGACAGTCAAGGGAAAGGAAGAAACAGAGGATGTTTGACTTGAAAAAGAGGTCTCAGTGTTGCAAGATCATTCTTCTCTAATATTTGAGAGCTAACCTCTAGGGTGACTTTATTAAAAAGAGATTAAAAATTATGGAAAAATAACAAGTGTTGATGAGATTATGGAGAATTTGGAGCTCTCATATACTGTTGGTGGGAATGTAAACAAGTGTACCAGTGTGGAAAAAACTATGGAGAACAGTCTGGCAGTTTCTCAGATAGACTTACCACATGACCTGGCAGTTCCACTCCTAGATATGTACCTAGGAGAAATGTAAATATATCCCCACAGACACTCATACACAATGTTCACCGCAGTATGTTCACAACAAGCAAAATGTGGGCCTACCTGTGTCTACTAGTGGATGAATGAAGAAGCAAAATGTAGTGTACACATGCAATGGACACTAACTATCAGGCTTTGAAAAGGAAGAAAATTCTGTAGCATGTGCCATATGAATGAACCTTGGAAACATTTTATTTATAAGAGAAACCTATAATAAAAGGTCACATGTTGTATATCTAGAATACATAGGTCCACAGTGACAAAGGGGATGAGAAGATATGGGACTGGGAGCAATGGATACAGGATGTTTCCCTGGGTGATAAAAAGTTTTTTGGGTTTTTTTCCCCATAGTGTCTCATGTAAGTTTTTTAAAATTTTTCTTTCTTTCTTTCTTTCTTCCTTTCTTTCTCTCCTTTCTTTCTTTCTTTCCTTTTTCCTTCTTTCACTCATTCATTCATTCATTCATTCACTCATTTATTTATTTATATTGTTGTTCAAGTACAGTTTTCTGCCTTTCCCCCAACGCCTCCCCACCATTCTAGCGATCCCTGCCTCCCTCCCCTGTTTCCACATGCCCCCCTTGTTATTGTCCATATGTCTTTTATACTTGTTCCTATAAACCCTTTTCCCCCATTATCCCCTCCCCTCTCCCCTCTGATCACAGTCAGCCTGTTTTCAATTTCAATGTATTCAGCTATACTTTCCTTGCTTGTTTGTTTTGTTGATTAGGTCTCTGTTAATGGTGAGATCCCATGATATTTGTCTTTCATCGCCTGGCTTATTTCACTTAGCATAATGCTCTCCGGCTCCATCCATGCTCTCACAAAGAGTAAGAGGTCTGTCCTTCCTTCTGCTGAGTAGAATTCCATTGTGTAAATGTACCATAGTGTTTTTTTTTTCATCCATTCATTTACTGATGGGCACCTAGGTTGCTTCCAAAACTTGGCTATTCTAAATTGTGCCGCTATGAACATTGGGGTGCATAGGTCCTTTTGGATTGGTGTTTCAGGGCTGTTAAGGTATAATCCCAGTAGTGGGATTGCTAGGTTAAAAGGCAGTTTTATTTTTAGTTTTCAGAGGAAATTCCATACTGTTTTCCACAGTGGTTGCACCAGTCTGCAATCCCACCAACAGTGCATTAGGGTTCCCTTTTCTCCACATCTCTGCAACACTTGTTGTTTGTTGCTTTGTTTATGATGGCCATGCTGACAGGTGTGAAGTGGTATCTCATTGTGGTTTTAGTTTGCACCTCCACCAAAAAACTGCTCAACCTAATAAATGAATTTGGCAAAACAGTGGGATACAAAGTCAATATTCAGAAATCAGAGGCATTTTTGTATACCAACAATGAAACATCAGAAACAGAAATCAGGGAAAAATTCCATTTGATATAGCAACAAGAAAAATAAAATACCTAGGAAGAAGCCTAACCAAGGAGGTAAAAGACCTGTACTCAGAAAACTATACAACACTGAAGGAAGAAATTAAGGAAGACACAAACAAATGGAAACATATACTGTGTTCATGGATAGGAAGAATTAACATCATCAAAATGTCCATACTACACAAAGCAATTTATAGATTAAACACCATACCTATTAAAGTACCAATAGCATATTTCACAGATATAAAAAAAGTTTTGAAATTAGAGAGAGGTGATGGTTGCACAACATTGTGAATGCAGTAAATGCCAATGAATTGTATACTTTAAAATGGTCAATTATATGTTAAGTGGATTTCACCACAATTTAAAAAATAAATATGTGGGCTGTCATTCTGTCACAGACAACAGAGCAGGTGACAAAGTGTCACCATTTGCTACATGAGGAAGTTGAGGCCCAAAGGGCTTTGCTCATTGATGGCCGTGTGCATGCCCTGACACATGATCCAAGGTCCCTCCAGCAGGTCTGGGAACCTGTTTCATTCATCTCTGATCCCCACTAACCTCCAACACACCTGCCACAAAGTCCTGCCCGTAGCCCAGGCCAAGTAAATATTTGATGTCCTGAGGAGGAAGAGACAGACAGAATGGAGGAAATTCAGGGGCCCCTCTGCTGTTTCAAAAACTCTCAGGTGCAAAATGCACCTGAGCTTACCCAGCACTCAGCTTCCTCTGTCCTGATCTCAGTTCACAACTTTGCTATATATTCTGGGCTGTGATCTGGGGGCCAAGCTGAGGCTACTGGTGAGGGTGAGCATGATGATAACCTACATGGTGGCTCCCCAGTGGTGGGAAAGGGCAGACACTATGCAGGGATGCCCCTGAGAAAGAGTCCTGGGCTGGGGGTGGGGGAGCCTGTTTTTCCTGTGCTGGACTAGGGATGGAAGGAGCAGGTACAGTGGCCCCCTGCCAAGTGCTAATGCTCCTGGTTTGGTATAATGTGTATGTCCTGAGGAGGAAGAGACAGACAGAATGGAGTAGTTCTCTCTTTTAACCATACACATAGCTTTGTGCGACCACCACCACATGCTTGCTTGATTTTTTAAAAACATAGTTGTGAGATCTCACAAACTCTGTGAGTACTGACTTCCTGGTGCTTTCCTGGTGGCAAGAAGAGTCCATTGTGCATTTGCAATGGAGGGGACACAGTTCACATTGGATTCTAGATTGTGTGGCCTTACTTATATGAGGTCATACACAAATGCATGCACACACACACACATGCTGTACACACACAGATGCATACTTTCTCTGCATCTGTGCGGAGATTTGGAAGTGTTGGGCAGACTACTCCCCAGGCTTATTTTCTTAGCTGAGAAAGAGAAGATCTTGCTGCTTTCCTGTCTTATTTTCTGAAGGAGAAGTTGGCACGTAGTCAAATAGTCTTGAAATGGAAGTTGCTTTCATCTTTAAGAGAAGAAAACTGAACTAACAGGCAGGAAATTATGTGAAATCACATTTCCTACACTTGCAAATGTATATATGAATGCTAAGGGGCCACAGAATCTACAGTGGGTTGGAATTTAAACAAGTAGAGGGAGAATTTGGAGCCAGAAATAAGAGCACAGATAATCTGTAAGTATTGATTTCTTATTTCTTTAATATTAAATTTCAGATAGGATTATTTTTTTAAATTGTTGTTCAGTTACAGTTCTCAACATTTTTCACCCCAATTCAAAAACTTAAGGCCTTGCTAGGGTCCATCAGGGCCAGATATTTTCATCGGTGACTGGGTATATGTTAGGCCAGGCCATTGTAAATTCTGTCATAGGTGGTACAAGCAAAGTCAAGGATCACAGTGGGTTCATGGCTTAATCATTCCCATCTGACAGTATTAGTACCTGGCAGGAGACTGGAAGTCAGGTCCTTGACCTATATCTGACTCATTTGCAGAGAGGCACATCAAGGCCACATATGGTGGCAACATAACCCTGAATTTCAGGTAGCCACACATTCCAGGATATGAAGGACTTATATACATACTGTTAAGAAGAGAACAAATTTGCATGAATCTCCCTGACTCATCACCATGGCACAATCATGGATGGAAAATGCTCTGTTGTAAGTAGGATTTCTGCTACTATGGCTTTTTATCACTTTTTCCATCCTGCCTCTTTTGTCACTTGTATGGACACCTGTGCAAGTAATTCTTACCCAGAAGAGTACATAGACTAAACAATCTTCAAATAGTTATAAGACATAATTTTTATATGACATTTCTTATTTTACAAAATTACTTCTTATTTCACCAAAGGAAGAAACCACAGTCCAAAAAAATAAGGTGATTCTCTGAGGTCACTCTCTGGGCAGTGATGGAGCCAGCACCATAGTCCACACTTTTCCACTGATTTTGGCCCCATCACACACACAGCACTCTTCTTGCTTCTGCCCAGCATGGCCCTGAACCATCCTGTGAGTTTATGGAAAGAGAGAAGAGGAGCAGACCTGCTTCCATGGGGAGTCCAGTCTGGACTCCTCTCTCTTTGTCTTGCCCAAAAAGAGCCTCCCAGGGAAGGGGCAGAGTTTGAGAGAACTTGATCCTGGTTGTGGATTCTGGTTCCAAATCCAGATCTACAGCCTCAGTCCCATGAGCATTTGTCACAAAATTTTCGGTATTTTAAAGTTTCTGTGAGGCTGTCCATATGTCTCTGTCAGTTCTTGTGCAAGTACCAGACTGTTTTGATTACAGTGGCCTTGTAATATAGTTTGATGTCAAGTATGGTGAGCCCTCCTACTTTGTTCTTCTTTCTCAAAATTGCTGCAGCTATTCAGAGTCATTTTTGCTTCTATATAAATTTTTGAAATGTTTGTTCTATATCTGTGACATATGTTATTGGTATGTTAATAAGGATTGCATTGACTCTCTAAATTGATTTGGGTAGTATGAACATTTTGATGATGTTAATTCTTCCAATCCGTGAACATGGTATATGCTTCCAAAAACATCAAATGTAATGTTTTTCCTGATTTCTGTTTCTGATATTTCATTATTGGTATACAAAAATGCCTTTGATTTCTGAATATTGACTTTGTATCCTGCTGTTTTTTTCAAATTCACCTATTAGGTCGAGTAGTTTTTTGCTGGAGTTTATAGGGTTTTCTATGTATGCTATCATGTCATCAGCAAACAATGACAGTTTTGTTTCCTCCTTTCCAATTTGGATACCTTTTATTTCTTTTTCTTGTCTGATTGCTGTGGGTAGGACTTCCAACACTATGTTGAATAGAACTGACACAAGCATACACCCTTGTCTTGATCCTGATCTTAGTGTAAAGTTTTTAAGTTTTTTTCCACTATAATGTTGGCTACAGGTTTTTCATATGTGGCCTTTATTATATTCAGGTATGCTCCCTCTATTCCCACTTTGCTGAGTGTTTTTATCATAAATGGGTGCTGTACCTTATCATATGCTTTTTCTGCATCTAGTGATATGATCATGTGATTTTTGTCTTGCTTTTTGTTTATGTGATGTATTACATTTATTGGTTTGCAAATATTGTACCATCCTTGCATCTCAGGAATGAATCCCACTTGATCATGCTGTATGACCTTTTTAATGTATTGCTGAACATGGTTTGCCAATATTTTGTTGAGGATTGTAGCATCTGTGTTCATCAGCGATATTGGCCTGTAGTTTTCTTTCTTTGTTGTGTTTTTATCTGGTTTTGGGATTAGGATGATGCTGGCTTCATAAAAAGCATTTGGGAGTCTTCTGTCTTCTTAGATGTTTTGGAATAGTCTGCAAAGGACAGGGGTTAACTCTTCCTTAAATGTTTTGTAAAATTCTTTTGTGAAACCATCTATTCCAGATGGTTTTTGTATGCCAGGAGTTTTTTGATTACTGGTTCGATTTCATCAGCTTTTATTGGTCTCTTCAGGCTTTCTCCTCCTTCATTATTCAGTTTTGGAAGGTTGTATTTTTCTAGAAATTTGTCCATTTCCCTTAGGTTTTCAAATTTCTGTGCATGTAGTTCTTCATAGTAATTTCTTACAATCCTTTGTATTTCTGTGGTATCAGTTGTAATCTCTCCTCTTTCATTTCTGATGGTGTTTATTTGGATCCTCTCTTTTTTTATTGATGAGTCTCCTTAAAGGCTTGTCGATTTTGTTTATCTTTTCAAAGAACCAGCTCCTGTATTTATTGATCATTAGAATTGTGCTTTTAGTATATATGTTGCATAATTCTGCTTTGATCTTGGTTATTACCTTCCTTCTACTTGCTCTGGGCTGTCTTTGTTGTTGTTCCTTGAGTTCTTGTCGGTGTAGGGTTAGGTTGTTTGTTTGAAATGTTTCTATCTTTTTTAGGTAGGCCTGTATCACTATCAACTTCCCTCTCAAGACTGCCTTTGCTGTGTCCCATAAGTTTTGGATTGTTATCAGTTCATTTTCATTTGTTTCCAGAAATTTTTGATTTCTTTCCTAATCTCATTCTTGACCCATTCATTGTTTAATAGCATGCTCTTCAATCTCCATGAGTTTAAGTGTTTTGTAGTTTATTTCTTGAGGTTGGTTTCTAGTTTCAGTCTCTTTTGGTCGGAGAAAATGATTGATATGATTTCAATCTTCTTGAATTTGTTGAGGCTTGTTTTGTGTCCCATCATATGATCTATCTTTGAAAGTGTTCCATGTGCATTTGAAAAGAATGTGTATTTTGCTTCTTTGGGTTGAAAGGCTCTATATGTATCAGTTAAGTTCATTTGATCTAGGACATTGTTCAATGCTGCAATATCTTTGTCGATATTTTGTGTGGAAGATCTATCCATCTTCGAGAGTGGGGTGTTAAATTACCCTAGTGTAAGTGTGTTGTTGTCTCCTTATATATTCAGGTGTTACTATGTTGGGTGCATATATGTTTATAATGTTTATGTCTTCTTGATGGATTCTTCCCTTGAGTATTACAAAGAATCCTTCAGTCTCTTTTTATGGCCTTTGTTTTGAAGTATATTTTATCAGTTTGCTGTCCCGGCTTTTTTTTTTCCTGTCAGTTTGCTTGTAATATTTGTTTCCAGCCCTTCATTTTCAGTCTATATAGATCTTTTGTTCTGAGGTGGGTCTCTTGTAGACAGCATATGTGTAGGTAATGTTTTCCTATTCATTCAGCTACCCTATGTCTTTTGGTGGAGTACTTAATCCATTTACATTTAAGGTGATTATTGATAGGTACTTATTCATTGCCATTTTACTCCCTTTGTACCTTTGTTCCTTTTTCTCTCACTGTTTTTCTTCCTCTTCTTAAAGCAGTCCCTTTAGCCTATCTTGCCATGCTGGTTTAATGGATGTATATTCTTTTAGCATTTTTTTTTGTCCAGGAAGCTCCCTATTTGCCTTCCATTTTAATTGAGATCCTTGATGAATACAGGAATCTTGGTTGCAGGCCTTTGCTTTTCTTTACTTGGAATATTTCTTGCCATTGCCTTCTGGCTTGTAATATTTCTGTTGAGAAATCAGCTGAACTACTAGCCTGATCCAGGCTCCCTTTTATGTTGCTTCCTGTTTCTTTCTTGCTGCCTTTAAGATTCTCTCTTTGTCTTGGAATTTTGCCATTTTGATTATGATGTGTCTAGCAGTGGGCCTCTTTGGGTTCCTCTTGATTGGTATCCTCTCTACTCCCTGGACTTGTGTGGCTTTTTCTCTCTTCAGGTTAGGGAACTTATCCATCATTAGTTTTTCAAACAGTTTTTTTATTCCTTACTCCTCTTCTCCTTCTGGTATCCCTATTATATGGATATTATTCCACTTCATGTTGTCCTGACTTTCTTTTAACCCCTCTTTGTTCTTTTTGAGTCTTTCTTCCTTTTCTTGCTCTTTTTTGGAGTTTTTTTCTACCTTGTCCTACAGCTCATTGATTCAATCCTGTGCTTCACTGAGCCTGCTTTTGATTCCTTCTACAGTGTTCTTTAATTCAGAAATTGTATTCTTCATTTTCTTAGCCCTTATTGATTATTTCTATGTCCTTTTTTATGTTGATATAGTTTGCAGTAAGTTCCTCATAGTTTCCCTGTGGTTTTTGGTAATTCTCACTGAGCACATTGAGCTTCCTTATAACCATTGGTTTGAACTCAATATCTGATAGTTGACTTGCCTCTATTTCATTTAGCATTCTTATGAGGATTCCTCTTTTCCTCTTGTTTGGGGTTGTTTCTTTATCGTCCCTTTATTTGTGGGACTCTTCTTGTTTACTTTTGCTTCTTCAATATATTTGTTTTGACTTTCTGACTTTGTGATGTGAACTTCTGTGCTAGGAGGTATGTAAGATTCAGTGATTCAGTGTCCTTGATCACCTGAACTGATGTTATTGGGATTTCCTTTATGCCTTTTATGTGGTTCTCTGGGTGTAATTGGGTTTTGATTGTTTTGGGGTCTTTCTATGGTGGGTCCTTCCCACCAGCCTGTTGACTGAGGGTTGCTCTGCCTACCATGTCTTGTATGTTGCTGTGCAGGTGCTGCCAGAACAAAACCAGAAACCCAGGAAACAATCCCACACCTGCAAATATAACTCTCCCCTACAATCCCACTATCAACAGCAAATGAAGCAGTATTAATAAGAAGTATTATTATTAATAATAATCTTAATCAGTATTATAATGATTAAGACTATGATAACAAAGGGGAATGGACATGAGATGATCTACTGAAAGAGAAATGATTTTGAGGGTAGAGGGAGGAGGTGTAATAAGAGTTGGCAGTTGGAACAGTGGAAAGAGACAAGGTAAAATTTACCTCATGAATAAAAAAGGGAATGAAGAATATGGAATGGAGTATGAGAAGGGAAGTGTATAATTTTAGATCTAAACAGAAATTAAAATAATATAAAATAAAGAGAGAGAAAGAAAAAGAAAGTAAAATAGTAAATAATTAATAAAAATATAGGAGCCAAATTGGAGAGAAAGATCCACCATAGTACTGTCAATAACTAACTAGCTAAAATTAATATGAGTGGTATGGGTATAAGAGATGAAAAAGAAACTAAGAAAAGTCTAAGATGTTTAGAGGAATGGGAAGTGGTTTTGAAATGATGGAGGGAGAGGGAATACTAAGAGTGAAGAACAAAAAGCAGACTAAGGGAGGGAAAAATTAAAATTTGGGATGTAAGGAAAAAGAAAAAAGGAGAATAAAGAAAAATAAAAGGGCAGAATGAAAGAAAAATAGAAGACAGAGAAAAAAGAAACAGAAAAAAATAACAGGCTAAGATGGCAAAACTAAAATTTGAGATGAAAAAAAGAGTAGGATAGGGGGCCAGTAAAATTTGATATTTGAAATACAGAATTAGTGAAGCTCTGGAGATGAAATTGAAAAAACAATGCAACAACAACTACCCTACCCACAACAAACTACCAAAGATAGTTAAAGTGGAGAGAGAACATGGGTATTTTGAGAGCAGTAAAAAAGGGTGTGAGATGACCCTTGACAAGAAAATTGGTTTTGTGTGTCCGGATGGGGGAGAAATAGTAGGAGTCTGGATTGGAAACAAATTGTAGCAAGAGAGAAAACAAAATTTGAAATGAAAATAATGTGAGGAAAGAGGAATGTAAAATGGGGTAAGAGCAGGGAGGGCAATGTATGTGAATTGACATACACAATAGTGCAAAATCTAGTGACTCAATATGTACAAAGTTGTTGGACAAGAAATGAATGTTAAAAAGCTATGCAGGAAAGAAACTATCACAAATCATGAAGAAGACTACAGTAGCTTTCATCTTGGTAGCCTCTTGTATTTACTACTGTTTTTTTCTTTCTGGATCTGCCTCTGGTGATGTCAGATGTTGACACTGTCTGACCTTAGGCATCCTGTTCAATACTTCCAGTGATCTGCTGTCCCTGGCTATCTCCTTCAGTTGTTAATCTGGTCACTCTACACTCAGCAGTCAGGCTTAAGCACCAGAGGGTCCCAAGGCTAATACCCTTCTGGACTCAGGACTGTTGTTTCCCCTCGGTCTACACTTGCTCACAAAGGAGGGTGGTCTGCCTGAGCATGAAGGCTGCTGCCATCTGGGAGATGACTCATCGCCAGGATCCCAGTGTCTAATTTCTCAGTTTTCTTCCCCCAAGCTTCAGTCCTTAGTCTCTCCTCAGATGTCACCAGTCAACTCTGTCCCCACCTGTCCCAGGGTAAGTGGCTGCAAATGAAAATTTTTGTGTTGGCCCTTTAAATGGCTCTTGCATCTCCAGCCATCTGTCTCTACAGGCCTGTCACTTTTTGCTGCTGGTTATTATCTGTGTACTTTTTGGGCTCTGGTGCTCTAGGCTGGGAATCCTAGCTTAGGGTTTAGACCCCATTCTTCTCAGGGGAATCCAACTGGCTGCTTAATTATCCCTCGAGTACTGTGCCAAAGCTGGTTCTCTGTGCGAAGTTATACGGTTTCTTTCTGGCTATTGCTCAGTTATTTGTTCCTGGTGGTTTCTCCACAATTGAGTTGTATTTCCAGATTGGCCCTAGGAGGAGGTCAGTGTGACTTCCATTCACTCTTCCACCATCTTCCCTCCTCTCCCTTATATGTAGACATGAATGTGGCTTTTGCTCTGGATCAAGGCAAAATAGTCTAACCACATCAAGGAGGAAAGTATCTCAAATGACAATTTAGTGAGAGTATAAGTAAATCAGAGGGAAAATATTCTTGGAGAAAGAATTAGGTAGGACTCAGTACTTATTACTACCATTTTTAAAAATTATGTACATATATTTTAAATTATGTACATATATAATAGAGAATTTTGCTTAATGAAAAATAGCCTAAAGTCCTTTACCCTTTTATTCTTAATGAAAGAAGGAATGAATTGCAATGAATATGTTTCATTTCTTCCTCAGAAAACAATGAAAAAAATTTTAATGTTTTAAACCAGACATTATTTTTGGTTTTATTTATTAATTTGTCAGTTTCCTTTTCTTCCAAACAGGTTTGCAAAAATGAAATATATTTTTTATGTTTATAACTTCCAAAAGTGTGAGTGTGGCCCCTGACTGATTGGTTCTGTTCTGCAGAATTTGATAGTTTTTCCATAGACTCAAGAGTCTAGTATACTTTGGGATTGACAACTGCATGACTTTATTGAGGTGAACATATATAACACCATTAAATATGCTAACTGCCTTAGTAAAGTAATCAAGTTAATGGAACATGTTCTAAGGTAGGGCTGCTGAATTCATAAATACTTTGAAGAGTAGATTTGACTAACATAGAGTCAATTGATTTTAACAGCATTTCTCAACTTTGTTAAATTTGGCTAAAAATGTAAAACTACTTATGTTTAAAATCAGAAAAAGAATCCAAACTTTCCCACATTTTACCTCATTTCAAACTTTCCCTCATTTCACTTTGAAATTTTAGAAATTTCAAAGTTTTAAAAACACTCCTAGTTGGCTGTGACCTCCTGAACATAGGTATATGACTTTTTTTAAATTTTATTTTAGTTTAGACAGGAAGAAAGGAAGAGAAAAATCAATGTGAAACAGAAACATCAGTTTGTTGCCTTCTGCCTTCTGCAAGCACCCCAGTGGAGGCAGAGCACAGAGCCCACAACTAGGCATGTGCCCTGACCAGGAATAGAATTAGTGACCTTTTGGATTGCAGGATAACACCCAACCAAATGAGCCACACTGGCCAGGGCTGTATGACATTCTGTTAAGCAGACTAAGTAGAAGTGACAAGCTTTACACTAAAGAAAGGTCATTTTTGAGAGTGATTCTGTGCTCTTCTAGTGAGTGGGCCCTGAGCCATTCATACATTTCAAGTATTATTCAGTGCACAGAAATATTTTTTATTGCCAGCTCTTCAGGAAAATACTGTTATGCAAACTGAAGAAGTCTCTTAGTATAGGAACTTTTTAGTTTGCAAGGGACATTTAAAAGAATGTGCTGTGTAGCATGTTCTCTGGGAGCTGTAAATATCTTGAAATTTAAAAACAAAGCTAATTGATGTCCATGATTAGGATCTGTTATTTGAATGTGGAATGCTACATTTCAAATGGTTTCTAGATTACTATAATAAAAATCACCTGAGCTAACATTCATTGAGCTTTTTATCTGGTGGCTCACATTCTAGTTGCTTTATGGGTATTGTATCCTTAAGTCTCAGCTGTCCTGTAAAGGTGAGAAACTGAGGCACAGAGAGATTTACTTACTTGCCTGAGGTCACTCGGCTAGTTAAATGACTGTCACATTTTGAACACAGGATCTTCTGGATCATTGGTCCTCATTTCCCTTTGTCAGTGGTGGGGCTCCCAGGGCACAATATATGTGTTAAATAAACATGTGAATGAAGACCCAAGGCCAGGAAGAGGAAGAAAGGAAAAACTGACTGTCATAGAGGCCAAGGGACCCTCTGGCCTCTGCATTTTCATTCTTGAAAAGGCCAAAGAGAAAGCTTTTCAGATAAGGTTGTTTCTGAAAGAGGTTGGGGTAAAACTTCCTGAAGTCATGTGTTTTAGAGCTGAATGTTTCTAAAACATTTATTGGCAAAACTTTCTCATGCTTTTGTTGCAAAAATAAAATAAAGAAGACATAATGTCCAGCATTTTAGAAGAAAGCCTTCTAAAAATTACACATCTGCATTTACAGATTATGGCACTGTCGCCTGACCTGGGCCACAAGGCTGCTGCTCAGTTAAGAAACATTTCAGGGACCCCCAGACTAACTTTCTCCTGCTTGTGTTCCAGGGGCACAGGTAAGCTATTTGAGGGATTGAGCTAGGAGTCCTGTCCCTCTCAGGAGCTCTGAGGAGGAGGACTCCAGGTTTGTGCTGGGCCCTCCCAAGATGATCTGATTTCAGAGACCAGCTCCTGGACATAAGTTAGATCACCTAGGTCTCAAGGGAATATCCATCAATGTGACTGGTGCTTTGTGCAACTTCTGAGCCCAAGAGGCCCAAAGGGATGGCCTTTCTATCTGGACAACTGCAGCCTGGATCAAACACAGTAAGCGTAGTGACAGTGCAGTGCCTGTCTCTACAGCAGGGGCCTGGTGCCCACAGGCTCTTGCACCACTGACTCCAGCCCATCTCTGATGTGGCAAGGGTCAAGTGATTACCAGTAGCTGTGGGGGAGTTGAGGGGAGAGGTGGCAGGAGCACGTGAAGGCAGGCAGCAGGCTGGAGGCAGCACCACGGTTGGCTGGTGGTGTTGGTGCAGATGTCAGGATGCTGGTGCAAATGTTAGGGTGCTGGTGCAAATGTCAGTGCCTGTGCAGGTCAAGGGGCTATTTCACCACCATGAAGACATGGATTGATTTGTCTTTGAAAGCAAGGAAATAGCAGTGGGTGTCATCAGTGTCATCATGCTGTTTTTCTGCAGTTTGGGGATTTTAAGGAACCATTTCCCCAAGCTTTCTTTGTGTTTCCCTTTTTACCTGGGTCCTCTGTCCATTGTCCACCCCAAAACCCCATCAATAGTTCATCATGGTGGAAGAGCCATACTCAAAGCTGACCTGCTTTTCCTGTTTACCCACAGCAGTGCTAAACCCATTTAGTGTTGTTCAGAGGAGCTGTGCAGAGCAAGGAGATTTCTGAGTCATGTAGATGGCAGTCTCCAGAGTAAACAAGGTTTAATCTCTTTCCCTTGTTTTCCATTAGTCTAAAGGGTTAGGACTCAGCATCTGAGGTGATGTGGGGACAAGGTTCATGCACAGGGCATCCTGCATCCCCATACAGCCTCTCCCCTGCAGATCCTGCATTGTGGTAAATTCTTCCTAGGAATCAAAGGCCTGGCTTCTCTCCAAACTTTAAAAACAGATTCCTAAGCAGAAGCTCCTCTGCAGCATATTTTGTGTCCTGGGAGCCTGTGCTGAGTTCTGGAACATCTACTACTTACCTAGATGCACAGAGAATGGTAACTGTGGCTGCCTTCCGTCCAGGGGGTTACCATCTAATGGGGTATGGAGGTGGGGTTGTAACCTAGCCACAGCAGAAATAAATTGGTGTTATAATTAGGTGAGGATGACAAGGGGATGGATAAAAGTGCTTCTCTGACCTTGGATGGTGTGAGAGGGCTGGAGAGATGAAGAGGTGGTAATGGAGGTGGAGGCAGAGGAGGACTTTGCATCAATTTAGATGTCAGGAACAGTGATGGGGGAAGATGTGACAGGGTGGGGCTGAAGTCACAGATTGACAGGTCATCTAGCTGTGAATGCTATGCTGAAGAATTCAAAGTGCATGCTCTGAGCTGAGAGAAGTATGTGCTAGTAGGTGTATATATTTCCCCCAAACACACACACACTTACTGCTTTTATTCCTTGCTGAAATGTTGCCATGTTGCTGCTTGTGGGTGTAGAATAGTGTCTCTTAAGAGTAGTTCAGGGAAAAAATGATGGATCAGATAGTCATGGTTAAATGAGCTGGCATGAGAAAACCAGAAGTTAGATCTCCAATTGTAGCTTATTTCACTGACTCACATATTCTGTGCAGAGAAAAATGCTTTACAAAAGGTGTGCTGGACAACCCTTTCTAATTGCAAAGCCCTGACCAAACAGTCTTGACTGACCAGCTCATATGTGAACTCTCCTTGACACCCTGAAGCTACCACGCAGAGCTTCAAAACTGGGGACAGAGGGGAGTTGGGACAGTGAGCAAATTGTGCATTTATTAAGGCTAATTCATTAGACATTTGTAAGAGGAAAGAACTCAGTCTCTGTTTCAGCAAAGGAAAATGTTTTTCCCATTTCTCTTGCAGTTTCTTCAGTGTCATCCAGGGGCAGATGTAAGGAGAGAGATCTAAGCTGTCTCTCGCTTACATCATGAACATCTGAACATACAAAGTGGGAAAACTGGAGATTTCTTGTCCTGCTGGGGTGAAATCCTACTGCCCATTAAATGCTATAAAAAAAATCCTACATTTCTGTATCTTCTGGCTCTCTATTTGCTTGACAAACAAGTTGTGTCACAGCCCATTCTCTTCCTCCGCTGCCAGGGTCTTCCTGGAGGAAGTGCTTTAAGTCTGTTCTCTCAGGGTCCTGGAAGCTGCCTTGCCAAGTGCCATTTGTGTCTGTTCCTGTGTCTCATCTTCCCATTTGTGTTGTAGTGTCTGTATGGCAGGCCTTCCTTCAGGTTTTGAGTGTGGAAGGGGCTGAAAGTGTTTCTAGAGGAGAAGATAGAAGTAAAATGTCAGCTTCCAGGATGCCCATTTCACACAGACCTCAGTGTGCAGTTCATCATGGTGGCAGTGATGGAAGTAGAGAGTATGGGCTGCTCCTGTGAAGTTGGGAGACACTGGAGAAGTCCATCATTGTTGTCCTGGTTATGGGAATGTTTGCAGGGTGGGTACAGGGTAAGAAGAGGAAGGAAGTTACTGTAGCCCAAGCAGATCAGGTGTCCTGAAATGTGACTATTTCCATAGGACCTTCCTTTGATGGCTGCCTTACATCTCATGAACATGGCCTGTTCACAGGTGGTATCCCCTTTTCCCTCTGTCCTCCCCAGTTAGGGCTGCTTCCCATTAGGTGGGCTGAGTCTTTCTCAGGAAGCCCCCTCCCAGGCCCCCTGTGGCATAAGTGACTGTGGCTCAGAATCTGTGCTTGCCCCCAGAGATACACATGGGGTATGCCATTGACAGAGGTGACCTCCAGCAGGCAGAGAGATGTGTCCAGGTACAAGGCCAATTTCCCAGCCATCAGCACAGATCGAACCAGACTCCTGTGTCATATAGGGAGGGCTGCTCAGGTGGCTTGGATGGACCTTTTAGTACCTCCTCATCCCACAGGAAGCCCCAGAGCTGCACCCACCTCCCGAGGGGCAATCTTTCTCAGTTGAATTATGGGTCTGAGTTCATGGATACCTTTGACAAGGGAACACATCAGAGACAATGTCACACTACAGTGTAGCTGAAGGCAGAGTGTCCTTCAGGGCTCCTGCAGCATTGAGCTCAGGCAGAGACTTTCTCAGCACAGGGGTTGGAGGTAGGCAGAAGCTCCAGGGCACTTTGGCAAGAGCAGACCACATCCTCTGTTTAAACTGTAAAGAAAAGTAGTGATTGCAGTGGTGAAGAGGGATGACAATACAAAGGAAGTCTGTTTTGTACTAGCGAGGTGGGTGGCATTAAGCTCTAAGGTCCTGGCCATTCATTTCAAACTCATGGTTTCAGACCACTGTGCTGTGGGAAAGGAGGCATTTCACCTTTCATGCCAACCCCATCCCCTTCCAAGGGCTTTGTGTATATGAGCTGTCCTGATGGGTTCTCCTATGGATAGTGGGAATTGGGTACCACCCCACATTTAAGCTTAGGCAGCCATTCCATAGGTCTTGTCTAGGCCACCACACCAAGTGAAGGAAGGGCCTGGAGGATGTTCAAACTTAGATCTCATTAGCTCCCACATTAATTTCACCACCTTCCACTGTTAACAGTACACATGAGACATCCCACATTCTTATTAAACATTATTTGATGTTTAATTACTCTGTTATTAAACCCAAAATTCCACAGCCAAAACAAATTTGACCTCTAGCCTCAAGGGTATCATCATTTTCTTTTGCTCTCCTTGCAAACTTGAACACAATTAGAATGAGCATTCCCAGGCCTAAAAGAATATTGTGACAAATCATTATGTGGAGGGGAGATGTTGTCTGGGGCAGTGTTTCATGGATTAATTTCTGTTTGTCTGTGGCAGCTGAATGGCAGTTCCTAGCAAAGACATTTACTGACTCAGCTCTGAGCATGACCCACCAAACTCTTTTTCCCCTCCTACTGATTTTTATAGGCCCCTATTGTCCACACCCTTACCACACACTGTCACCCATCAGATTCTCTCTAGTTGACTCATGTTTACACTGTGCAGTCTGTATGCTTTATAAAGGGGCCCTCTAAAAGGAGTCTTAACTGATTGGAATATAAGTTCCAAAGGTGACAAGAAGAATATGCCATGTTAGGATGACCCTTCTACCCAGAGAGCATGATAATTTTTATTTTGGAAATTCTTTGCTGACCATATAAAGTCATTGTAAATTTACATAACAAATTTTTTAACTTTCTCCTGCCATTCCTTCATTGCTATGTCACCAATCCTCTGAACAGTGAATCAGCAGACCCTTAGAAAGGAGACCATGATCCTAACAGGCAGATCAATACCTCAGTGTTGACCTTAGAGAAATTCATGATATAATTTTCATAGGGTCACAGAAGCTTGCTGACATAGGTCTCATCTTGGTTTCTTTTCAGAATCTGGCTCAGTGAGCCCCTAGCAAGCTTCAGGAAGCACAACTACTTGGGAAAAGCACAGGAGTAGTCAAGGTTAAGGATGGACCTGTCTACCTTGCCTTTGCAAGGTCAAGAAATGTGCTAGAGTTTGATGAATATTTCTCAGATGAAGGGAATCAGGATTGCAGAAGCAGGAAGCTTTTCACTGTCCATTTCCTTTAGAAAAGCTTTTTTTTTTTTTCTCCAGAGAATGAATCATTGCAACCTAAATGACATTCCCTGGAGGGGAAGAATTAAAATGTGGAAGTTATTTCCTAGCCTCTCTCAAGGGACAAAGGGAGACCAGTAAGTATCAAGCATCGTAGTTCATCAGTGACTGTTTTTCAAAGTTTTTATTTCTTAAATATAATGAACAAAAATCATTAGCAAGCTCCCATGTGTGAAATACATACATTAATCCAAACAATGTAGGTTCCCCTCACCAGGGACTTACTAGGAAGGCAGAACACACTCTCACTTTCAATGATAAATAAACCCCAGTTGATTGGGGAAGATATGTGTGCTTGGTATTGCCTTTTTTATTTCAATTTGTTTTTTTTCAATATTTTTTTACTTTTAATGAACAAAAGTCATCAGGTTTGGTTGGTATGGTGGGGAGGAATATAAGTATTTTCTAGCTAACTTGGGGCCTCTAAACTGAAACCATTTCTCAGCCAATTTAGAGATGTCATGATTTTATTTTGTAAAAACGTTGGCCTTGCTACAGAACAGGCTTATGGTAGTCACTTGAGGAAAATTTACAATGATAGTTATTCACTGGGCCTATAAAGGCTATACAAAAAGTTCAAAGTGAAAAGAGAGGGAAGAAGAAAGCTGAGGAGTAACAGACTGTTTTTGTAAATAACATTTTATTAGAATACAGCCACGCCCATGCCCTACTCATTGTGTGTGACTGGTTTGCACTACAGTGGCAGAGCTGAGTAGTTGCAGAGACTGCATGGCTTGCATCTAACATACTTAATAGGTAGCTTTTTACAGAAAAGCATTGACAACCCTTGTTTGTGTAGAGCAACATACCTTTCCATGGATGTTTCATGCAGTCTCCTTGGGAGACCCAGAAGTGAGCTGTCAGTTCCCAGGAGTCCCTGTCCCCTTGTGATTCATTATTCTCCTACCTCACTGCTGACACACTGTGTGACCCAAGGCCAATGTGGTATGAAAAAATAGTCCCTCTGCCATTTTCTAGTCCCTATTTACCAAAGACCACAGTTTCAATCAGTTGCATAGGTGTCTGTGAGAAAAAAAATGTTCTAGAGCTTTTAGGGCAAAAATTTCACCTGGGTAATGAAAATGTCTCTTGCAGACCTCCATTTTGTTCTTCAGTTTAATTAAATCAATAGGTGTTATAGGGGGAGGAGAATATAAGGGGGCTAAATGGCAATGGAAAAATACAATATTTTTTTTATTTTCTAAAAAAAAAATTGTGTACACATCCTGGCTGGTGTGGCTCAGTTGGTTGCATGTTGTTCTGCAAGCTGAAAGGTCACTAGTTTGATTCCCTTTCAGGACACATACCTAGGTTGCAGATTCAGTCCCTGGTTGGGGCAAGTACCAAAGGCAACCAACTGATGTTTCTCACATATATCAATGTTTCTCTCCTTCTCTTTCTCCCTCCCTTCTCCTCTCTGTAAATAAAAATGAATGAAGTTTAAAAATAAAAAGAATTGTGTACAAATTGGAAAAAATAAAGTCAAGACCTGTTTATTGAGGGCATCCTCAGTCATTTCTACCTAGGTTTATTCCATTCCCTTTTTCCCTTTCCTTGCAACTCCACAAGGACCTCAGTTTCTCTTGAGCTATCAATAGTCACCCATGGGCAGGTTCACCATCCCAAGAACCAATGTATGTATGTGTCTGTCTTTCTACTGTGCCTACACACACACTCACATATGCATTACTCCCACTCGGCTCAAAGACATTTTATAAACTTAAGTACCAGTTTCTACTGCTAATTGGTTAACACAATGTCATTTCTGATATTGTGACTTAATGGTAGCTAAAAATTCTTGATGATGTATTTGTGCCAAGCAGTGAGCTGGGGCTTCCTCATTGATTCTCTCATTTCATTCTTACAGCCACACTGTGAAGAAGGCTTTGCTATTATCCTCACTTCACAGATGGGCATGAGGGTTAGGAGCACAAGGTCACACAGAGTTACTGAAAGGCAGAGGCAGGCTTTCCCCAGGGGGCTGCTGACACCAGGTTACCACTGCATTTCCCCCTTCCCAGATATGGGTACAGGGCTAGGAGCTCTGAGACCCAGTGTGTCCCAGCAGCAGGTGTGGCACTCTACTAAGTCCCTGAGAACTGGAGTCCACACAGTGCTTGTTGGCCTTGGTTGGTTAGATATCCCAGCTGGTCTGCTTCCTGGTGGCTGCCAAGTTTCTTAATCCCACCTTGCTCAGCAGTCTCCACAGCCTCTGATTGCTGGCAGCCACCAGTGATCTATGGAGGTGAGGGCAGAACCACCCACATTTGGGTACCACGTGGCTAGTAAGGCACACTTCCCACCAACACAGCCATCCTTTCTCTGATCAGGAGCACTTCTCTGAACTCTTAGGTCCAGATGGCCCCATTCACCCCACAGTAACCATCTTGCTATGTGGAGAGCACATCTGTTGAAATTCAGAGCAGACAAGAAGTCACCTGCTGTAGCAGGGCTCAGGAGCACAGCAGAAATGTAAAGGTTATGACAGTTACATGAGATAGTTTGGGACTCACCTTGAGGCCTTCTGTGCTTCAGGTAGCATGCTGGCCCTTTATTACATGCATGCATGCAGAGCTACCTCTCATTTATACCTCACACACTTTCTGCTTGTTAGCCTCATGTTAAGAATGAGGAAAACAGAAAATCATGAGGTTTAAGGGACTTACTCAAGGCCATAGAGCATGTAAGTTGGAGTTGAAATTTAAATCAGGCTAAATCTGAAGTCAGAATCCCATCCATCCTTGGCAGCTCAAGAGTTGGGAAGAGCTGCCTGAGTCAGCTGTAAGGAGACATAACCCAGGGTGGCAGGCTTTGTCCACAGAGCCTTTCTGGGTGGTGCTTCCTGGTTTTTCATATGAGGATACTGCTAGCCAGCACATTCCACCCACAGAGCTGAATAGAAACATGAAATTATACTCTTTCAGAGTTTTACAGGGCTAACAGTTGGCAGGAGAGACCTTGGTCCTTTCTGAAGAGCACCGGTTGTTTCATCCAAGTGTACTTGACTTTAGTCAATAGCTCCCACACACACAGCAGTGTTTGTTTTAATTTTTATTCACCAAGTACTATTACTTTGAATTAACCATAGTCATTGAGAGATCTGTGAGAGTCAGTGTTAGGGAGTCACATGGGAATTCAGATAAGGTTTGGCCCTGGCTATGTCCTTTCTGTCCTCTCTCTCTGCTCCCCTCCCTCCCCTTCTCTCCTTCACTCCTCACACATTTATGGAGCGCCTAATGTGGGTAAAGATAGATTATACCAAATCTTTGTCATCAAAGTAAAGAACCTGATTTTGAGTGTCTGCTATGGACTAGGCTTAGGTTGGGTACTTCCATATGTATAAATTTAAGTTCATTTTCGAATCATGGCTGTCCACTGAGGTAGGTATCTCTCACTCCTCTGATCTAAACCTTCCGTGCCTTCCTATACATGCAGAACAGAAGCCAAACTTCACCCAGTTTTCCTGATGTGCCTCCCCTCACTAGCTTCATCCACCATATTGGCCTCTTTGTTGTTTCTTGTCCTTCTTGTGTCTGACGGGCTTTCCTCCAGGTATTCTCATAGGTCACATCTCTCAGGTCATAGTGCAAATATCATCTCATCAATGAGAATTTTCATGACCTCTAAAACACTAGAATGAGACTCCTACCCACCACAGTGCTTCCTATGCCCCACAGTCTCCTTTATTTTTTTCTCCACAGCAGTTATAACCAGGTGACAGACTATGTGTGTATTTACTTACTAACTTGTTTGTGCCTTGCTCTTTCTCCCCTGCCTGTCCCCACCTTCACCATATAAGCACCATGAGAGCAGAGGCTTTGCCCATTGCCCAGGTAATCAGAAAATATAATTTTAATCCCTGAACACCACACCTGGACATCATGTTAGTGCTTTGGTGAATAAACTTTACCACCTCCTCACAGCCACATGCCCTGTCCATGGATCATGCCTCAACAGTGTTAAGATTCAGTTTTTCCCAAACTTATCTCTAGATTCAACATAATCCCAAAGTTGTAGCAGGCATTTTTTAATAGAAGTTGACAACATAAATCCTACAATTTACAAGGACATGCAAAGGCCTAGAATAGCCAAGAATCTTGAATAAGAAAAAACTTAGAAGGCTCAAATTACATTGATACCAAGAATTCCTGCAAACCTATAAGAGTTAAGACAGTGTGGAACTGACATAATGATGTACATGTCACAGAGTCAGCAAATACAGGTGAGCTTACCTACAGAGCAGGTCAGTTATGTTTCTAAATAATGTGCTTAATAAATTTTTGGGTGATGGGCCTCTAAGTTTAAAGCAATGGTTCCAGTTGTTAATCTGATAAAAATTCAATTATTATGTATAACAGTATCAAAACGGAAAATAGTAGAGTCATTCTACTTTTTTGAGGACAGTAATTGGATCTACAACTTTAAACTTAGACATATGTGGAAATGTAACTAACATACATTTAAAAAATAAATTTATCATTACCTCCTCCAGGTGACAAAGGTACATGACAGAGATATGCCTTGTTAACACCCTTGATATTTTGTGATGAGAAGGACACTTTACTTCTAAGCACCTCCTCCTAAAAACCTGCATGCCGCTCTGACCATGAGAAAAACATCAGACAAACCCAGATTGAGGGACATTCTACAAATACTCCTTAAAATTGTCAAGGTCATCAAAATCAAGGAAAGTCTAAGAAACTATCACATCCAAAAGATGCTAAGGTGACATGGTGATTAAATTTAATGTGTCCTAGCTGGGATCTGGGAACAGAAAATGAACAAGCAAAAACTAAGAAAATATTAATGAAGTATAGACATATTTAATAATAGTATATCAGTCATGGTCCATTAATTGTGATAATAGTACCCTAGTAGTGTAAGGTACTTATAATAGGGGAAGCTGGGTGCAAGATATGTAGGAACACTCTCTAATGACTTTGCATTGTCTGTAAATCTAAGATGGTTCTAAAAAATAAAGTTTGGCCAAGATGGAGGCATAAGTAGATACAGTTTGCCTTCTTGTACAACCAAAAGAAGGACAACAATAAATTTCAAAACAAGAAACAACCAGAAATGCCAAAAAATCAAACTATATGGAAATCCAATAACCAAGACTTAAAGAAGAAACATTCATCCAGACCAGTAGGAGGGGTGGAGACAGGCACCCAAGGTGGAGAGGATGAGCGGCAAGGCATCAGCTGGAGGACTGGGGCAGGCAACGTGGTGGCTGAAGAGTGTGTGGTAACTCATTTGCATGTGGATAAACCAGGAGGAACAACTGGGGAGTAAGACAGACCGTGCAACCCAAGATTCCAGTGCAGGGAAATAAAGCATCAAAACCTCTAACCATAAAACCCTGTGGGGGTTGCAGCATCAGGAGAAATTCCCAGCCTCACAGGAGAGTTTGTTGGAGACATCCACAGGGTCCTAGAACATACACAAAACCATGCACCCAGGAATCAGCACCAGAAGGGCTCGGCTTGCTTCTGGGTAGCAGCAGAAGTGACTGAAGGCTGGCCAATGCTAGCAAGAGACATTGTTCCCTCTTGGGGAACCCCTCCCCAACATACAAGGCCACAACACAGCAACATGGGTTACCATGCTCATGTAAGGATCCACTCCTTATAACATAACAGGAAAGCCAGGACAAAAAAAAAAATGGCCCAAATGAAACAGATGAAAGATTCAGAAAAAATACAGTTAAGCGATGGAGAGATAACCAGCCTATCAGATGCAGAGTTCAAAACACTGATAATCAGGATGTTCACAGAAATGGTTGAGTATGGTTGCAAAATAGAGGAAGAAGTGACGGCTATGAAGAGTGAAATAAAGGGAACCAACATGAAGGGAAGGAAACCAAGATTCAAATCAATGGTCTGGAGCAAAAGGAAGAAATAAACATTCAACCAGAACAGAATGAAGAAACAGGAATGCAAAAACATGAGGAGAGGCTTAGGAACCTCCAGTACAACCATAAACATTCCAAAATCTGAATCACAGGGGTGCCAGAAGAAGAAGAGGAAGACCAAGAAGTTGAACACTTATTAGGGAAGTACTTCCCTAATCTGGCAAAGGAAATAGACTTTCAGGAAGCCCAGAGAAGTTGGACCCAAGGAAGCACACACCAAGCCACATCATAATTACATTAGCCAAGATTAAAGATAAGGAGAGAATTTCAAAAGTGGCAAGAGAAAAGGAGACAATTATGTACAAGGAGTGCCCATACAACTATCAGCTGATTTCTCAAAAGAAACCTTACAGGCAAGAATGGGCTAGAAAGAAGTATTCAAAGTCATGAAAGGTAAGGACCTACATCCAAGATTACTGTATTCAGCAAAGCTATCATTTAGAAAGGAAGGGCAGATAAAGTGCTTTCCAGATAAAGTCAAGTTAAAAGAGTTCATCACCACCAAACCCTTATTATATGAAATGTGAAAGGGACTTATCAAAGAAAAAGAAAATCAAAAATTCAAACAGTAAAATGACAACAAACTCACAATTATCAACAACCAAAACTAAAAAAACAAAAACAAAAATGAACTAAGCAAACAAGTAGAACAGGAACAGATTCACAGAAATAGAGATCACATGGAAGGATGGGGAAGTGGGGAGAATAAGTGAAAAGGAACAGGGAATAAGAAGCATGGATGGTAGGTACAAAATAGACAGGGGGAGGTTAAGAATGATATGGGAAATGGAGAAGCCAAAGAATTTACATGTATGACCATGGACATGAACGAAGCGGGGATGCTGGTGGGAGGGAGGTGCAGGGTTGAGGGTAATAAAGGGGAAATGAGACAACTGTAATAGCATAATCAATATAGTATTTTTTTAAAAATTAAATACAAAAAAATGAAAATACTGATTAAAAATAAACAAAAATTACAAAATAAAGTTTATTTTAAAAAATAAGTTTATCCTGTGTGTTGGGTACTGCAGACACCCAATAAGTAAATATAACTGAAAGGAGATTCTGTAAATACACATACAGGATCACATATGATATTTGACGAAAGTGCCAATGCTATTTGATAGGGAAAGAAATGTCTTCAATAACTGATCCTAGAGCAACTGAGTATCAAGATGGAGATGAAAAGGATGAACCTTGACCAGTGTCTTACACATAAAATTTAACTCCAATAGACAATAGATCTAAATGTGGAAGCTAAAATGATAAAAAGCTTCTAGAAGAAAACATAGGATAATTCTTCATGACACTGAGGTGGAAAAGATTTCTTAGGATACAAAATCACCAAACATAAAAATGTATAAATTTTACTTTATCAAAATTGAAAACTGTTTGTTAAAGATACCCTCAAGAAAGTGAGAAGCCCAGCCACAGGCTCAGGGAAAATGCTCACGACACATGTATCTAGCAAAATACTTGTTTTATTTATTTATTTTTTTTTAAACTTTTTTATTGTTGTTTAATTACAGTTGTCTGCATTTACTCCCACCACTCCCCCCAACCCCAGCCAAACCCACCTCCCTCCCTTGCTTCTACTCTGCCCCCTTGGTTTTGTACATGTGTCCTTTATAGTAGTTCCTGAAAACCCTTCCCCCCATTATCTCCTCTGGGGATACCGTTTACTGTCCAATTGTTCTTGATTTCAGTGTCTCTGGTTATATTTTGCCTATCAAAGTACTTGTATCCAGAAGAGAGAAACTTCTACAAATCAGTGTGCTGTAGACATTCACCCCAATTTTTCTATTTTTTCTATTTATTGATTTTAGAGAGCAAGGAGGAGAGAGAGAAACGTCAATTTGTTGTTCTACTTAGTTATACATTCATTGGTTGCTTCTTGTATGTGCTCTGACCAGAGATTGAACCCACAACCTTAGTGTTTTGGGATGACACTCCAAAACTGACTTACCCTTCCAGGGCTCAATTTTTCAATCAATCAATCAATCAATCAATAAGGAGAAGAAGAAAGAAGAAGTGGGAGGAGGGGATGGATGGAGGAAAAAAGAAACTAAGGAATAAAATAGGCATAAAGTGAAATGAAACTTCACAAAAGAAGCCATGTGAATGGCCAATAAGTCCTTGAAAAGATAACCAACTCTGTAGTTATCAGAGAAATGCAAATTTAAATCCTAATGAGATCCCACAACACACACACTAGAATGACTAAAATCAAGAAGACTGACAATACCAAGCATTAGTGTAAATGAGGAGCAACTGGAACTCTCAGACATTACTGGTGCACTTTGTAAAACAGTTTGGCAGTTACTAATACAGTAGTAGTATGACTACCCTCTGATCCAGCAGTTACACTACTAGGTATATACCCCAAGAGAATGAACTCTTATTTCCACCAAACAGTTGGATAGGACTTACTAGTGGGGGTGTTAATTTTGGCCCCAGGTGAAGGCAGTGTCTCTGCCAACCTCCTCCACTTATAAAGTTACTGCTTTTCTTTTGTAATTAAAAAATATCTTGAGGAGATACTTTGAACTGGGCAAATGCCCTGATTCTCTTCAAAATTTTTTCCATTAATTTAAGTGTTCATCAGTGAATCATACCGGCAACAATTACTACTATGGGGTGCTAATAATGATTTTTGTTTCCCTTATTCCTTCTCCATTTACTAAGTAGATTTTTTTCTTCTGTAAGGGACACCTGCCCCCCCCATATTATTTATTTGTTTGATTATTTATTTGTATCAGTATGGGCTTGTGAATGTTTAGTTTATTCCATAATCTATTATTGCTTATATAATCTATCATTACTTATTTTGTTGCTCAAATAGTTCCAGGATCCCTTCTTTGCCAGGCTCTTTTCCTCTGCCTCCTATAATTATTGTCACTTATTATTTCTTGAGTGTTTAGTTGCTAGATGTAAATGCCTACATCTAATTTGGGGAGATGTAGCCAGGCTTAAAAAGACTCCAAATAGTGTTTGTATTCCAGAAAAAGTCAATGAAACCAAGAACTGGAAGGGCACCTAAGAAATGAACCTTACCCGGGGTGCTGGGTCTCCTCCCTGTTCCCCTCCACACCTCTCCAAACCTTCTCTCCTCCCTCCTCTCTGCCCCAGGAGACTTCCTGCCTCTGCCTTCTGGGTGGTGAGGCTAATAGGGGATACAAGCATAAAATTAAGGAGGCCTGAGAGTGACATGAGGTATTTATTCCCTTGGCTCCCTTCTTACAAAGTTCCTTTAGCCTCTAGAGTGTATGGTTATGCAGAGTAAAGACTACAACTTCCCTCCACTGTTCAATCTGGGGGGTAAATCACATCAATGGTTATTTTTTCAGCTCCAAACAGCACTTTATCTACCTTAATTTAAACTCACTTTCTCTTCCTTGGCACTCTAATAAACACACACACACACACACACACACACACACACACACACACACACACACCCCTGCTCAAAATCCTTCTCACTGGAAACTCTTTATACAATTGAGAAGAGTTGTCACCCCTTAAACTTCTATATTACTTCTTTACCCTGGCTTCCTAGGACTGACTTTCTTCCCTCTGACCCTCTTCCTTGTGTACCATTGGGCCCCTCCAGCTTCTCCACATTATGAGGTAAAAGTGACTCAAAAATATAAGGGGGAGGTACACCCATGTTCATAGCAGTACCACTCACAGTAGTCAAAGGTGGAAGCAACTCAGTGTCCATCAATGTACAACTGAATAAACAAAAGGTGGTATACATTATTCAGCCTTTAAAAAGAAGGAAACTCTGACATGCTATAATATGATGAACCTTGAGGACTTTATGCTAAATGAATATAAGCCTGTCACAGGACAATTACTGTGTGGTTCTACTTAAAGAGGTCCCTAGAACAGTCAAATTCATAGACAGAAAGTAAATGGTGGTTACCAGGGGCTGTTGGTGGGGGAATGGAGAGCTAGCCTCTAATAGGCAGAGCTTCATTTTTCTAAGATAGAGAATTCTGGAGATGGGTGGTGGTGATGCTTGTACAACATTATGGATGTGCTTAATGCCAGTGAACTGTAGATTTAAAAATGATAAATTTTATATTATGTGTACTTCACCACAATATTTATGTAAAAAGCCAAAACAAAAAAACATAGTAAAGGCATGGGCTACAGTGTGTGTCAAAACAGTACATACATGGAGCTTCTGCTGCATGTGCTACTGGGAAACTTGGCTTAGGTGCCTTCTCTCCACACAGATCAGTTGAGCACCATGCCCTGTGAGAGTAAAGTTGCAGATGGTAGGGTAGCCTCTGATGACTTTGGGCTGCAAGAAAATTCCTTGATTGTTGCTTAATTTTCATACTTATGTGCCTTGACTATCTAGAGAACTGTGAGAGCCTTAAAAGAAGAACTGTGGACTATACTCTTCTGGGCCTCCCATTCCTCCAGGCTGCACTGTAAGAGAAGTTCGTGTATTTAAAAGAAGAGATAAGCAAATCAGTGCTCACCTTTAGAACGTATAGGAAATCTGCAGATTTAAGGCTGAGATAACAGGTACTTCATTCAGCTGGGTGAAGATAGCAGTTCTCAAAGTGTGGTCTGGGGTCCCCTGGGAGTCCCTCAATGTCAAAACAGTTTTCCTAATATTAACACATTACCTGCCTGACATCTGACTAATTCATCACTTTGGTAGCTAATGGAATAACTGCTGTATATTTCAGATCTCTCAGGGTTTTTTTTTTTTTAAATATATTTTATTGATTATGCTATTACAGTTGTCCCATTTCTCCCCTATCATTCCCCTCCACCTTGCACACCCCCTCCCACCCACATTCCCCCCCTTTAGTTCATGTCCATGTGTCATAAGTTCTTTAGCTTCTACATTTCCCACACTATTCTTGCCCTCCCCCTGTCTATTTTCTACCTACCATCTATGCTTATTCTCTGTACCTTTTCCCCCTCTCTCCTCCTCCCAGTCCCCTGTTGCTAACCCTCCATATGATCTCCATTTCTGTATTTCTGTTCCTGTTCTATTTGTTTGCTTAGTTTGCTTTTGTTTTAGGTGTGGTTGTTAATATCTGTGAGTTTGCTGTCTTTTTACTGTCCTATTTTTTATCTTCTTTTTCTTAGGTAAGTCTCTTTAACATTTCAAATAACAAGGTCTTGGTGATGATGAACTTTAACTTGACCTTATCTGAGAAGCACTTTATCTGCCCTTCCATTCTAAATGACAGTTTTGCTGGATAGAGCAATCTTGGATGTAGGTCTTTGCCTTTCAAGACTTCAAATACTTCTTTCCAGCCCCTTCTTGCCTGGAATATCTTTTGAGAAATCAGTTCACAGTCTGATGGGAACTCCTTTGTAGGTGACTGTCCCCTTATCCCTTGCTGCTTCTAGAATTCTCTCCTTCATTTTAATCTTGGCTAATGTAATGATGATGTGCCTTGGTGTGTTCCTCCTTGGGTCCAACTTTTTGGGACTCTCTGAGCTTCCTGGACTTCCTGGAAGTCCCTTTCCTTTGCCAGATTGGGGAAGTTCTCCTTTATTATTTGTTCAAACAAGTTTTCCAGTTGTTGCTCTTCCTTTTCCCCCTCTGGTACCCCTATAATTCGGATGTTGGGATGTTTAAAGACGTCCTGGAGGTTCTTAAGCCTCTCCTCATTTTTTTGAGTTCTTGTTTCTTCATTCTTTTCTGTTTGTTTCTTTCTTTCTTCTGGTCCACTCCATTGATTGGAGTCCCAGTTTTCCTCCCATCTCTATTGGTTCCCTGTGTGTTTTCTTTCATTTCACTTATTGTAG
This sequence comes from Anoura caudifer, assembly GCA_004027475.1. Lineage (NCBI taxonomy): Eukaryota > Metazoa > Chordata > Mammalia > Chiroptera > Phyllostomidae > Anoura > Anoura caudifer. The sequence goes on from PVKU01001153.1 coordinate 292,014, forward strand.
CCTTCACTTTTTCATCTAGTTTGTGAGCAAAACCAACCAATTCTGTGAGCATCCTGATCACCAGGGCTTTGAACTGTGCATCTGATAGGTTGGCTCTCTTTTCCTTGATTAGGTGAATTGGCTCTGGGGCTTTGATTTGTTCTCCTGTTTGAGCCATTTTTTTGGAGGGGAGGGGTCTGGTCATGCCTGTTAAGTATGAGGGGTGGAGCCTTACGTGTTCACCAGGGTGGGGCAACCCAGTCACTGGGTAGTGACACTGTATGTGGGGGTGGTGTCCAAGAGGGAACAATAGCGCTTGCTCAGCTCTCTCTCTTGGATTGCAGTTCCTTCCACCACTTCCCCTTCGCCTGGATTATCTGCGTGTGAATGTGGGACCACCTGGTCAGCCAGCCACCTTGCACGGCCTCACTGGGTCTGCACAGTTGCCACCCCGTGCCCAGGGTCCACTAGCCGCCGCCTGTGCACCTGGGATCTGCCAGTTGCTGCTGCCTGCATGCCCAGGTTCACACATCCACTTTTTCCTCCCGGGACTCTGCCCCTCTTACCAATCTGGATGAATGGGTTGTTGGACTTCAGTACAGTTCAATTTTTCTATCAGTTCTGGTTGTTTTCTTGTTTCTAAATCTTTGTTGTCCTTAATTTTGGTTGTGAGAGGAGGCATGGTGTGTCCACCTATGCCTCCATCTTGGCCGGACTCCCAGATCTCTCAGTTTTTATCCACATAAACAAAAGCTCCTTCAATTCCTCAATAATTTGTGAGTATGCAAAGGGTTGCTTGGACCAAAAGGTTTGAGAACCTCTGGACTAAGGCACATGGCTTAAATAAGACTCAAATGAGATCAACCAAAAAGACCTATAAGAAAGAGCTAGAAGCAGATAGTAATCATTTGTTCTCTTTTGCAGGAAAAACTGCATAGAAAATCTAATGGATGAAGATGAGAAAGACAGGGCAAAGAGGTAAGAGGAACCATCGTCTTGCCTCAGCAGTGTCTGTGTAGCTGGCCAAACCTGGCTTGTCTACTCTCAGTGTAGATAGAAGCACCAGCAAGAAGAGCAGCAGGGACTGGCCTTTCTCCTTGGCACCCATTCTCCTTGAAATATTGCAGTGCTCTGTTAAAAAATTGAGACAAGCTATCTCTGGTTACTGCTTTTCCAAGACAGACACTGCCTGGCAGGGCACCCAGATTGGAGTCAGGCAAGCCTGGGTTCAAATCATGACCCTGGTGTCAGGAAGCAGTCTGGCCTTGAGCAATAACAATAATAATCATTCCCACATGCTGAACATGCAGTAATCACCATCTGTGTGTTAAACATGTCCAGATGCATTATGTCAGTTTCCTCATCTGTAAATGGGGATATAGCAACCTTGTGCTGTTGTTGGGTTAACCAGAAATACTGGCTTGGTAGCTGGTATATCAGAGCTGTTCTAATCCTGCCCATACTTATCACTTCACTGGACATTTATTGAGTACCCACTGTATACGAGGCGGAGTCACAGAGTTGATATTTTAAATGTAAAGTTTCCAGGTGACATCCAGTTGAATGTCACCAATTTCACATGATTGCCTGAGTTGGCAGTTACTGTGCTAGCCTCTGAGGAATAAAGATGAGTCAGAGGCCTCCTGCCCATGAGGAGGGCACAGGTGAATGGAGGCAATTGGTAGGTAATGCAAATCATTCGGCTGCAGGGTGACAGGCTCAGAATAGAGTGTTGTGGCAGACCCAGAGGACTAGCTTTCTTCCTTCAATCTCATCCCTTTCTGCTCCTGCCACTGTATGTGTGGAGGGCCTTCCACCCTGTGGCAGCCTTTCATGTACCTGCATACCTAAAGGCTTTGCCCCTTCCCTTCACATAACTCATAGTCTGGTGTCACTTACAGAGTCCTACACTTGCAGATGGGGGGGCCCTCAGGAGTCACCCAGTTCTTTGGCTCCAGGGGTGTCTGTCCTTCCACCTGGGATGTGGGGATGAGAACAAATATCCCAGCCATTTCAGACTTGCTAGACTTGAGTCTGGGTAGTCTGTATTGGTTATTAATTTCCCAAGTATTTTCTTTAAACAAAATCATGGAGCAGGGAAAATGGCCAGAGGTATAGATGAAATGGGTTTGTAGAAGCTGGAAGGTTAGCACTGATGGGTCATCATACTCCTACCTCTCCTTCTCCATTTTTTGAAATTTTTCTGTAATAAAAATTTAAACAAACAACTAATCAAATGAATGTTCCCAGCTGGTTCTGAAGTAACAAGCCTTTGACTTGGCCTTGGGGAGCATGATTTCTGCACAGTGTTTTTGAAACCTCAGACCACAACCTAGGAGGGTTGCAAAATCTACATGGTCCCAAGCAATACACAAATGAACAGACTAGACTAGACCAGACCAGACAAGAACAGAACCCTCCTGATCTCTCTCATGGGCAGGCGACACCCACTTCTTTCCCCTGGGATTCTTCACCTCTTAGTTCATCCCAGGGAGCTATGGCCATAGGGCTAGAGGTAGGACCTGAGCCATACTCCCCACCAGCCCTGTTCTAGCTGATAAATTCTAGCAAACCCCTTCTTCTCTGTAAACCTCTACTTTCTTAACTGAAACACCAGGGTAATCATTTCTGTCCTGCCTTCCTCTTGTATTATTTTGGGAATCAACTACAAAATATACCAAAAAGCTCTCTTTTGAAAGTATTAATTGCTACATATATGTGAAAATGAAGGATATTATTTTACAATAACACACAAGTCATTCTCATTAGCAATAATGGAAAGATCGGCATTGATGGTCTGCATTCATTGAGTGCTTCCTGGGTGCCTAACCAATTAGGGCATATAGTAATGGGCTAAGTACTTTTATTTTCATGATCTCATAATCTCTTCAACATTTCTTTAAAGTGTGTATCATTGCTATTCTCATTTTATAGGTGAGGAAACTAAGCCTCAACAAGCTTGAGTAAATCGTCAAACATCCTAAAACTCTAAGTGGCACAAGGGAAGTTACACACAGGCTTCCTAAACCTTAGACTCTATTGTGTTTGTTTCTGTATATTAAGTAGAGCTTCTTTGACTCTGTCTAGGTGCACCTGTTACATTGTAAGAGGTGGAGCCTCAAGTATTTGCCAGGGTGGGGCAACCCACTTTACCACTTTGTGGTACTGTGTGAGGGGAGTAGTTGGAGAGGGAACTATGCCTCTTGATCAGCTCTTACCCCATTTCCAGGCACTTCTCCCACTTCCATAAGCAACTAGTGCCCTTCTAGCTGCTGCCCTGGTGCTGAATCCTAGAGTGGGTGGCTTTATATATTATCTAAGGCTGTGCAGGTCCTGTCAATGGACTCTCATGAGAGACCAGCAGTTTCTGCTACTGCCCCAACCCACACTGGTCTTTACAGCCAGAAGTTATAAGACTTTATCTTCCCAGTGCTGGAACCCTGGGCTGCATGGTCTGGCCTGGGGCTGGGATGGCTCATTCCTTGGGTGTCCCTCCTAGTTTTTATCCTCCACACATGAATGTGGGAACTCCCATTCTACCAGCTGCCCCCACTGCTGTATTACCACCACCACACTGCATCCTCTTCTCCCTGGCTCTCCATCTGCACCCCTCCTACTGGTCTGGATGAATATTTCTTGTTTAAATTCTTTGTTATCAGACTTCCATACAGTTCTATTTTCTGGCAGTTCTTGTTGTATTTTGTTTTGTGATAACTTGTGAGCTTCTTATGTAAAGAGGCAAAGCATGCCTACCTATGCCTCTGTCTTGGCTGGAAGTCTGACATTATCTTTAATTTCACCCTCAACCCCTGGCCTCAGCCTTCCTCTCTACTGCAATGCTTACCTGGAAATCAAGCAGATTAAATGCAATTTCTTTCCATTCATTACCATTCCTATTTGCTTTGAGTCCAGGGAATCCACACTGCTGATCTGGAAGCCTCCTTCACAGATGATAGGGTAGTGAGGCCATTGGTCTTCTCTCCCCCTCTCTTCCTCAGATGGGGAAACAGGTTTAGAATATTTGGTAATACCCAACTCTCCACCAGAATAACAACAGTAATGAAGTATCCTTCATAATCCTTAGAAATCATAAGAGGAAAAACAGACATGATCCTAGGACTATTTCAGTTTCAAAGCCTCTTGTTTTGTGAAGGTTTGTAGTGGGAACCTGGGAGGCCCTTCAGCTGATTCCACCTGGACACCTGATAGGAATTATTTTCATTCACAGGATATTTTTGATGCAATCAGAAATGTTTAACTGCAGGTGAAAATGCTCATTTTTGCAGGAAACATACTATGTTAGGCAAAGTTTTCAAAGCTTTAGGGAATTTATAGTCTATTTAGATTTATGATCAAATTTTCTGAACCAGGACACAGTTGTACTTTCTTCTGTGAATTTCCATGTAAACCCAGTGTTAATTGAATGCCTATTGTGTATTCAGAACTATGGGCTGTTTTCTTTAGGGAAGAGGCAAAAACATGGTCCTTGAACTCAAAAGGGAAACAGTTTAAGATACTGAAGTTCATATTTTCCCATTCTGTATTTCAGTCCTATGCATGTCTTTCTGGTCTGGATGTGACGTAGTTCTCCATGTGCATGAGGTCACCCAGTAAGTAGTATGGTTTAGCAGGAAGTGCACAGCTTAGGATCAAACAGGCCTGGCTTTCATTCTTGCCACTTGTATGTTCTATCCCTAGATGAGTCACTAAATCTCCCTTAGCCTCAGTTTCTTCCTCTGTAAGATAGCGGTGCGAATAGTAGCACCTTCTTCCTAGGGTTACTGCAGGAACTAAATGTAGCTGTGTATAAGCCCCTGGCATGGTGCATTGGACACAGTGCTAATGAGAAAAGCTAAACCATTAGGAGCACTTACTATGTGTCTGCAGCAGGGAGGCATAAACTCCCTAATCCTCACCACACATGCTAGATGTAGGTTCTTACTGGCTCTATTTAATTGTTGAGAAAACTGAGGCTTAGGGCTCATACATTCAGTCAGTGGCAGGCAAGGACTCAACACAGACATCATTTACTGAAGTCTGACTATAAGTAACAGCTTCTCATGACAGCCCGGAAAGCTGCTTCTTTTGACTTGCCACATACCCAAAGGGCAGGGACAGAAAGTGCTGATAGGAGTCCCCCCCTTCTCAAAGACTTCAAGTTTTTCTAACTTTGTAGTATTGTAATATACAGCTTGCTCCATCTTTAAATAGAACTGAATACCAAGAAGAAACTGTTTCATGTGAACCTGTTTCTTTGATCCAATATTAAATGAGTAGCTCATCAGCATTAATCAAAATTGCATTACTGCCTATCAGCTGGGAAATTCTGTTTCCATAACACTGTGTATTTTGCTGAGTGAGGAGGATGGGTGGTGAGTTTAGAGCTGTGCTGCCTTTTGTTCATAGGAACAAAAAGCATCAGACAAGAGTATCTGATTTGGGGTTCTCAATAGAGTGAATACTGGTTCTGATACACAAGCTAAGCGAGCTCATTATTCTTTTACCCTAATTCTTAGTCCCAACACTGATAAAATGGTTCAGGGAAGAGGGAAGAGTTTACAACACAATATGCATGAAGCCTATACAGGCACTTTGCAGAAGCAGATGTTGCAGAAGGAAAAGCTTTAGCCTTTGGGAGGCAAGCTATTTCTTGTGGTTCCCCCAGGGGTAGTTTGTTGATGTGACTGATCACTGAGGCCATTCTGTCACTCTCCCATCAGTATTTGTTAACTAAGTAATGTGGTGAGCAAGTGGGAGATAAAGAAGTGATACACGGCATTGCCTTGCCCTCAGAGATCTTTTAGGCAAACTAGAGAAGCATTCTTGAAACAAGCACGAAAGGGGAAGAGTGCTGCGGGGTTTGTGCTGGGCAAAGCCAAGATGTTGATCAGAATTTATAAGCTCTACTTTCTCAGTGCTCTTTTGTGAAGAGTAACATGGTTAAGAGGAGAGACTGACCTCATTTTACTGCTTCATTTCTCTAAATGTATATTCTGTAGTCTGAAAGGAAAGGCTGGCCCAGTACATTGAGTTTGTAGCCAACTTGTACACACTTGATGCCCCTGTGTACTGACTGACTTGCTGCAGAGTGGAAACACCTGGCCCTGTGTGATGTATGTTGATGTTCCCAACCAGAGCCTATGCTGCTGATTTTGCTGTGATTTTCTTTCATAGGCTCTTGACTGGGTGTTATGTACATCATCCTAGACCCAACACATGAAAAATAATGGTAGTAAGAATTTTTAGAGGCTTCCTTTCTCTTTGTTTCATTTGGTGATTGAAACAGCAGTAAGCATTGCAAGAATATGAGTGTATCAGGACACACAGTTCATGCAAAATACCCTGCAATTTTCAGATGACTGATTCTGGATTCAAAGCAAAGGGAAAAGTAGAGCCTTCCTTCCAAGCAGAGTGCTAATTCTGACTGTAGTCCAGTAAACAGCAGAATGGGAAATAGACCTCCCTCTATTGGGGGCTTTTGTTTTTTACACTGGTAGGGTCCTTTGGTTGGCTACAAAGAATTGTCAGAAGGAGAAATGTGTGCCTGATAGGCTTAAAAATTTGAGAATGTCTTAGCTCAGAGACACCCAGAACCAATCAGGGGGCATCTGAGGCAATTAATTTTTAATTGAAAGAAGATTCCCCATATAAAAAAGGCTGTCTTTCTTCAGAAGAGGCTAAACATTCCATGTAGAATTTCAGCAGCAGGTTCCTAAGAATTATGCTCTGGTGAAATCCTCACTGTGTAACCATCAAGAAAGAATCACTAGGCACTTAGGCTAGCTTCCCATTTGGGCCTTGGCACTTTGTCATAACTCTGGTTAATAGTGAAAATGTTTCTGTTACATCTCAGGAGGAAAGAATACCCTCAGCTGAGCTCAGTCATCCCCACACACTTCACCAAGTCTCTGCAGTACAAAATATACTGAGTTTCTACAGCTCCCAATAAGATGAGGGTAGCACTAGCCTGTCCCATCTTGCTCTACATGGGGTTACCTTTCTCCCCACACACACAGATGAGCCCAGGTACTGAAGGCTCCTGAGTATGGTGGTGCCCCCAAACCTCAGTACCTTGGTGTGCAAGGAAATGAGGAGGTGTGCAATTGTCACAAGGACCCAGGTTTGGGTATGGAGGGGATTGCACTGACCTTAGAAACCTTGCTCTATGCCAGAGTTTCCCAGAATGTTTCTGGGAAACACTAGTCCCAGGAAATGTTCCTAAAAAAAGTTTGAACCATGCTGTTTACTGTTTCTCCCTTTTGGAGAGCTTCTGGGCTCTTTAGCACATTAAAAGTGCTAAAACTTGTAGCAAATAAACAAAACCTGTTCCATTTTATGTCATCATACATATTTTTAAAATATCTGAAAAAAAACAATAACAACAAAATAACCTTCTCTGGCCATGATCCTTACTCTTTCTTCAAGTAATTCTTCATGATATTTAATGGAAGACCCTTTGCTCAAAACTGTTTTATGAAATAGGTATCACAACTTTACTTTCATAATTCTTGTATATTTTCTTATATAAAAGCAACAAAAATTTTTAAATATTTAAAATAAACAAGGGATAGCCACTGTTAATATTTTCACCTATTTCTTATCACATTTTTCTACATTTCTATCAAGTTTTAATAGGAATACTTATAAGCACTTTGTTTATGTGATTGATCAGACTCTAATTTATTGTTCCTGAAAGTTCCCATTTCATGGACAGGATTGTCTTAATGTAGAGGTTACTTAAAATGTGTGTTATGCCTATGAGCATTGCACTTTCACAGGTGCCTCTTGGGACACTGACAGTGAGCTCATATTTGGTATATGTCAATTCTACAAGAAAATGTGAGTTCCTTCTACAACCACTCACTCTGTCTCAGGTACTTCAGAAGACATTATTGGAGAGGGCAAAAGAAGTATTAGATTTACTCCTTGTAAGCCTTCTCAGGCAGGCTCATGTTCGACAGTTTATAATACTCATATTTGGGAGGCCCAGTTGCAAAACCAGTGTCTTTATCATCTTGTAATGTGGAAGTAGTCAGCCCAGTTAAGATATGCCAGAATTCCCAATCTGGAAGGAACCTTGGATATCAGTCTTTATTCTAGGTGTTAACAATCCTAGGTATCTGTTCCTGTGTAACAAACTACCAAAATTTATAAGACTAACACAAAAGCATTTATTTCGCTCCTGGATCTTCAACTTGGGAAGGGCTTGGCAGGGAATGCTTGTCTATGTGGTCTCAGCAAAAGTGGCTCAAAGATGGTGAACATGATCACTCTCATGGCTAGTAAGTAGTTCATATTGACTCTCAGCTGGGACCTCTGCTGGGACCATGACTCTCCCCATGGAAATGTGGCTTCCACACAACATGGGACTATGTTCAAGGACAAGCACCAGGGGAAAGAGACCCAGTGGGGGAGCCATGTGTCTTCTTACTACCTGGCCTTGGTCTCAAGGAGTGTCACTTCTGCTGTATTCTGCTTACTAGGTGGAAGTCCCTGAGGCCAGCCAACCTACACTCAGGGAGGGTAATTAAAACTCATATTTCCATGAATGAGGGGAGGAAAGTTTTAGATCATTTTAAATGCTCTGGTTTATAATCCCCATATCAATGGTGTCACTATTTTATAAGAGGAAACTGAGACCTATGGAGGTCCAAGTGCCTTGCCCACTCTCTCCTGGAGTAGGTGGCAGAACCAGAATGAGATGATTCTCCTGTTACCTAACCACTCTTTCACTTCCAGTGGAGATTGTAAATGTGAATATAATGTGCCTCATAAAATACCTTTAGCTCCTCACCATGGAGACCTTCTATGAATAAAAACCCTCTCTCCATGGAACTAATATTTAAGAATTGCATGCCTATTATTAAAAAGCCTAGCTGCTCTTGGCAGCCAGGGGAGCCCACTAGTGATTATATCACTAATGCTGGCCATTTCTTTCCAACTTTATTCCATTTTATCAACATTTGATTTTATCAACTTTCACTCCATCTCACCAACTATGTGTGATTCAGAGAACATCTTTCATTTCCCTCATCACCCTGTTCTATTTACTCAGTTAACTGAACTAGACTTGTTAGGGCCAATTTAAAAGATGGCAGCCTTAGGTTAAGTATCATGGAAAGATTCTAGTACAGAAGTTTCTTAGGTGTTCCTGGTAGTTTCCCCTGCATGCTGGAGAGGCTTGAGCTAAAGACATTGCCAGCCTCACTGGTCTGCACATGAAATAGAGCCCACTCATGATGATAGTTATTTTTTCCTCTTTTTACTGATTTTATCCTCATTCCTGATCTGGCTCAGAGATCAGGAATTCTGATACAATGGTTTCTAATTTCTGCCACTTAGGGAAACACAAGATTTTTGGTGATATATAAAATGCATTTGTACCACTGTCATGTGTACTTATGAATTTCAGAAAGAGAGAGGGCCAAGGACACAAACTTGCATGTGTATGTTTACATTTACATAAATGCTGAGATTCCCCATTCCTGTCATGGTGTGTCTCCTAGGAAACATAGATCCATAGATTAATGGAATAGAATAGGGAATACAGAACCTACAAATCAACCCACATAAATATGACCAATTGGCTTTTTACAAAGGTGCAAAGATAATTTGTAGCAGAAATGTTTTCTTAAAAATGGAGTTGGAATAACTGGACAACCATATGAACTTAAATCTAAACATTACACATTATAAAAAGTAACTAACTCAGAAAACTATACAGGACTGAAGAAATAAATTAACATAGACACAAACAAATGGAAGCATGTACCATGCTCATGGATTACAAGAATTAACATCATCAAAATGTCCACATTACCTAAAATGATTTATAGATTCAATGCAATCCCTATTAAAGTACCCATGACATATTTCACAGATATAGAACAAACATTTCAGAAATTTATATGGAACCATAAACAACCCCGAATAGCTGCAGCAATTTTGAGAAAGAAAAACAAAGCAGGAGGTATCACAATGCCTAATACAAACTGTAGTATTACAAGGCCACTGTAATCAAAATAGCCTGGTACTAGCATAAAAACAGGCACATAGACCAATAGAACAGACCAGAGAGCCCAGAAATAAACCCAAGTCTCTATGGTCAATTAATATTCGACAAAGGGGGCAGAAGCATAAAATGTAGTAAAAATAGCCTCTTCAACAAATGGTGTTGGGAGAACTGGACAGCTACATGCAACAAAATGAAACTCGAGCACCGACTTATACCACACACAAAAATAAATTCAAGGTGGATAAAAGACTTAAATGTAAGTCATAACACCATGAAAGTCCTAGAGGAAAACGTTGGCAGGAAAACCTCAGACATTCTATGCAGCAACATCTTCACAGATATGTCCTCTAAAGCAAGGGAAATAAGGGAAGAATAAATAAATGGGACCTCATCAAATTAAAAAGCTTCTGCATGGCTAAAGAAAACAGCATTAAAATGAAAAGAGAACCAACTATTTGCGAAAACATATTTGCCAATGATACCTCGGACAAGGATTTGATCTCCAAAATATATAAAGAACTCACATGATTCCACTCCAGGAAGACAAAAACCCAATTAAAAAAATGGGCAAAAGACTTGAACAGACACTTCTCCCAAGGAGGGCATGCAGAGGGCACAGAGACATATGAAAAGATGCTCAGCATCATTAGCCATCAGAGAGATGCAAATTAAAACCACAATGAGATACTACCTCACACGGGTCAGAATGCCCATCATAAACAAAGCAACGAACAAGTGTTGGAGAGGATACAGAAAAAAGGGGACCCTAGTGCACTGTTGGTGGGAATGCAGACCGGTGTAGCCACTGTGAAAAACAGTATGGAATTTCCTCAGAAAACTAAAAATGGAACTGCCTTTTAAACCAGCAATTCCACTGCTGGGACTATATCCTAAGCACCCTGAAACACTAATCCAGAAGAACCTATGCACCCCAATGTTCATAGGAGCACATTTTACAATAGCCAAGTGCTGGAAGCAATCTAAGTACCCATCAGCAAATGAGTGGATCAATAAACTACAGTACATTTACCCAATGGAGTTCTATGCAGCAGAGATAAAGAAGGAGCTTATACCCTTTGCAACAGCATGGATGGATCTGGAGAGCATTATGCTAAGTGAAATAAGCCAGACAGTGAGGGACAAATACCATATGATCTCACCTTTAACTAGAACATAATCAACAAAAGAGAAAAGCAAACAAAATATGACCAGAGACATTGAAATTAAGAGCAATCTGACAATAGCCAGAGGGGAAGGAGGAAGGGATAGTGAGGAGAAGGGTCTTCAGGAGCTAGTATAAAGGACACATGCCCAAAACCAAGGGGGAGGGTGGAAGCAAGGCAGGGAATGGGGTTTCACTGGGCGGGGGGCGGGGGGGTGCAGGGGGGGAATGCAAACAACTGTAATTGAAGAACAATAAAGTAAAAAATGATAACTAACTCAAAATAGATCATAAATCTAAATATAAAATAGGTAAAACTATTAGAAGAAAACACAGGATAAAATCTTTGTGGCCTGGGGTTAAGCAAATGGTCCCCAGACCTGACGCCAAACTTGCAAACCATAAAAGAAAAAATTAACTTGGACTTCCTCAAAATTAAAAACTTTTCATCTGTGAAAGACACTTAAGAGAATGAAAAGGCAAGCTGGGAGAAAATATGGACAAATCACATGTCTGACAAAGGACTTGTATCAGAATATATAAACTCAAAACTCAACAGCAAGAAGACAATGCAATTTAAAAATGGGCAACAAGGCACAACATGCTTCACCAACAAGGATATACAGATGGCAAAAAAAAAAAAAAAATGCATGAAAATATCTTCAACATCATTAGCCATTGGAAAAATGCAAATTAAAGCCCCAATGAGATAACACTGCATATCTCTTAGATTAGCTAAAATTAAAAGCATTGGCAATGTTAACTCCTCTTGAGGATGTGGAACATCTAGATCACTCAGACATTAAAGGTGAAGGTAAATGGTACAGCCATGCTGGAAAGAACTTTGGTGGTGTTTTATAAAATTAAACATACACTTTCCATAGGATTCAGCCATCCTGCCCCTAGGTTTCTTTCTTCAGAGAGTTGAACACTTATGTTCACACAGAAATCTGTACACAAGTGTCTACAGCAGCTGTATTCATAATCACTGAAAACAAGAAACATCCCAAATTTCCTCCAACTATGGTTCATCAATACAACAGAAAACTACTCAACAACAGAAAGGGCAAGGTATTGATAGGTGCACCAACTTGGATGCATCTAAAAGGCATTCTCCTGGGTAGAAGAAGCCAGACTCAAAAGATTGAATGCTGTAGGATTGCACTGATCTGACATTCTAGAAAAGAGAGCATAGTGATGGAGGGCAGAGCTGGAGTTGCCAGGAGTTACAGGTGTGGAAAAGATGAAGGAATTCTGGTGGGAACTGGTTTGTCTCTGGATTGTGACGATGGTTACATGAATTTATACATGTGCTGAAGCTTATAGAACTGAACCCCAAACAGAAAGTCATATTTACTGTATGTTAATGTTGAGTAAAAACTTTTAACTGTATATGTCATCAGTATTACTTTTTCTAGACAAATGAAATTAAGCTGAGACTCCTTTGCCTCTGACCCCATCGGCTTCTGTGCAACTCTTCACAGCAGGTTTGGTTAGTGCTGACTAGGGAACAGAGCCCCTGCCTTACAGGACATGTGGTAGTGTTGCCAACCATCCTTGCCTGTCTTTCTTGTCTCAGCTCATTTCTCCCTAATGTGAATCTCTCTTCCCCATCTCCTAGTGTCCAAACCAGTTTCCTCCCCTAGACTCTTTCATAGACTATTCCAGATACATCCAAAAGCTGAGACCAGATTGCCTGGTCTGACACTTAGTGTTTGGCTTCACTCTTCCTGCCCACACTCCTGTCACTTTACTTTCCCACATGTCCCCAGTTTCCTGTTGAACTCAGCCACTCAGCATTCTTAGGGCTGTCCTCCCTCCTCCCTGACCATCCACCTGACGAGGCCAGCTTGAGTGCAGCCCCTCCCTGCAGGCATCCCTGACCACCTTACATGGTTGATCTTTATGAAATCCTTTGGCAATTTGTTTAAGATTCTTGCCTAGCTTGTGTCATAAGATTGCACCTTATGTAATAGTGCAATCTTGAGGTAGTGGGTGTTTTAATTGATTTACTGCAGTATTCTTCCCTGAACACAAATATTGTTGTCTTATTAACATGCCTGCCATTTTTCTGCAGTGTACTTAATTTCTGTGTTATAAACTTAAGCAGCCAGAATTCATCATTCTTAGTTTGATAGTCACATAACAGTGGGTTTAAAGGGAGCTGCAGAAGGAGGGAGGAGAAAGCAGTGCTTCAAAGCATGGGCACTCTAGCCAGACTCCTCTATCACTTCTTAGTCATGTGATATCAGCAAACTGCACACCCCTCAGTGCCTCAGCTTCATCTGTGAAATGGGAATGACAACATACATACTTAAAAGGTCATTGAGAGAACTAATATAATTAATGTACTTAAAACACTTAAAATAGTGTCTTTTATATAGTAAGTGCCCAGCAATGTTATTTATTTAACCAATGCCCCTTAAGGAACACACCAGGAAAGATAATCTGGGACTCTTTGAACACTGAATTCAAAATCAAAAGGTGAGGTTTGTATCAATGTATATTTAAAACACATGCTCACACACTTTCCCTTTTCTCCAAACCTCTTCTCTCCCTTCTTCTCTTTCTGTCTCCCTTAAACTCAGTCAGAAGAAACAACGTGATGGAAAATGGGCAGAAATTGGAATAGACACTTCACAAAAGAAGATATATGAAAGAGTATTAAGCATGTGAAAAGATGTTCAACATCACTAGTCATAATAAAAATGCAAATTAAAACCACAATAAGAATAGCTAAGTAAAAAAAGACCGATAATACCAAGTATTGATAAGGATGTGGAGCAATTGGAAGTCTCATTCATTGCTGGTGGAATTGCAAAACAGTAAAGCCCCTTTGTGTAGCAGGATGACAATATCTGATAATGTTAAAGATACATGTATTATATGATTCAGTGATTTCACACCTATGTATTTACCCAAGAGAAGAGAAGGCCTAAGACATGGACATGGATATTCAGAACAGCATTATTCTTAATACCCCAAACTGGAAACATCCCAGTGGAATACTAGTTGGCATTTAAAAATAACAGAACATTTTATATATATAACATTTATATATATAATGTTTATATATAATGTTTATATATGTGTGTATATATAATGTTTATATATGCATATATATATAAAATTCACAACATGGATAAATCTCAAAAGCTTTATGCTAAATGAAAGTCAGTGGACTTTCTGCTTCCATTTATATGAAATTCTAAAAAAAGGCAAAACTGAAGTGATAGCAGATCAGTGGTTTTCTGTGGCTGTCATCAAAGAGAGGTCACCAACAAAGAAGTAGAAGAAAACATTTTAAGGGTTAAGGAACGGCTTTATATGTGGGTTTTGGTCGTGGTTTCACAGTACCAAAATTCATCAATCATAAATTTTATTGAATACAAATAATGCCTTAAAGGAAAAAACAGCTTAAGTGTCTTTCAACTTGTCACCCCACCTTAGGAGTGGTGGTCTTGGGGTCTACTCAGAAGACCTCACTGGAAATAAGTTTCCTCAAGGTTTGTTTTCTTTTTCCTGCCTCAGAGCCGTGGATCCAGCTGATAGTAACCAGTTTCCAGTGGCACCATCGTGTGTCCTAGGCAGAAGCTGATGGAAACAAACTTGTGTTCTTGTCATTATGATATGAGCCATGTTCATTGTCATTACAGCCATTGAAGAAGAATACATCAATAATAGCGAGCTAGATGTTGTCAGCTCACAAATAATTTATAATGAGCAAAGTAGGACAGGAACAGTACCTCTTTTGGCTAAGGAGGTTGCATGTCACTCTTTAAAATCTAAGCCAAAATATTATTTATAATGCATAGACAGCCACTCAGAAAGTTAAAAGGTTCCATTCTTCTCTCCCATGTGCTTGAACACTATGCTTTTTACCCTGGACCAGCAAAAGGATGAACAGCCTCTTACTGCTGCACCTCCAGTAACTGTGTGACTGAGAGAGCATACATGAAGGCAGTACTTGGGTAAGAATGAGGCCTTTGTACAAACCCCTTAAGAATTTCAGGTCCTCCCCAAAACCCAAGGACAATAATGAGAGGAAAGTGAGGAAAAGTAAAACTCATAGGTATGGGTGGCCGCTTTAGGTGAGCTTTGAAGAATTACCTCAAATATTATCAGAAAACAGCACAAGCTAAACTATAATAAGCAAGATAGCTTATAAGTGAGTGTGTTGATATAAAGACAGGTTGTATGTTATTAGTCAGAAGCAAACAGAGTCATTATGGCCACCATGCCATCAAGGGCATTTGTGATGCGTCCCTATATTTCCAAGGGCTGTTTGGAGAAGCAGAATCTTCACTTGATACTGACACCTGTAGATCTTGACACCTACCCCAAGCAAGGTAAATCCCTCCGATAAGAACAAGTGATCAGCTTCCCCAGACACCTTGATCCCAGGCCCCAGGGTGTCAGAGCAGTAGGTTGACCATGTTTGACAGGCCCTGCAGCATGGTCCCTGCTTTCCCAGTGAGTTGACTTTCAGAATATTCTTTCCTGGGTGAATTTGGGAGGGGTAGGTCAGCTTTCCCAGACCTACATCACCTTTAAATAAGCTAAACCTTGATGAAAGACCTGTCCTGTGCAGCTGAGAGCCAGCCCCTAGGCCTATGGTGTCTAATTAAGGGTTGAGGCCTCTGGAATGGCCTGCTTCCCAGACTTCTCTGGTGAGGGCAGGCTTCCTACATTGTGTGTCCCTTTAGCCATGTCTTCCTCCTCAAGTTTCCAGGAATCCAATGGTTTCTCAGAGGGACCTTCAGAGAGCTCCTCTCCCCTCACCTGAACAGCTGCACTTGGATCTCTGTGTAGGTATGCAATGTTATGTGTTAATTTTTTAATAAGCTTTACTTTTTAGGGCAATTTTAGGCTCACAGAAATATGGAATGGAGAGTACAGAGATTTCCAATATACCCCCTGTCACTACATATTCACAGCCTCCCTATTATCAACACCACCCACTAAAGTGGTACATTTGCTATAATTGATGAACCTACAGTGACTGACTCATCATAATCACCCAAAGTTCATGTTTTATATGAAGGTTCACTTTGGTGCTCTACATTCTATGGACTTTGACATATGTTTAATGACAGTTTACCATCATTATAGTGTCACACAGAGTAGTTTCACTGCCCTAAAGAATCCTCTGTGCTCTGCCTATTCATCCATCACTACCTCAACCCCTGACAGCTGCTGATCTTTATACTGTCTCCACGTTCTTTTCCAGAATGTCATACAGTTGGAATCATGCAGTATGTAGCCTTATCTGATTGGCTTCTTCCACTTGGTAATATGCATTTAAGGTTCTTCTGTGCCATCATTAAAGCCACTCTTTATCGGCATCACAGCCATGAGAAGCACGTGTCATATGTTGGCCTTGGGTTGCACATGACTTACAGATGGTTTCGCGTGGGGTGTGCTTCATCTCCCAGACAGGATAATGAACTCCGGGGCAGTGACTAGGATATGTGCCCTGGGTGGCTCTGGTTCTCTGCTGAACACTCAGGACCTGACTACCCTCCATGACTTCATGCCAAAGGCTAGGTGCTCTGAGTTGGGGAACATTGTTTAAGGCTAAGAAAGGACTACCTGAGAGAAACCCTTTGGACTGCAGCTTTTAAACAGCATGTTGCTTGTTCTCTGAAGGTCAAAGTTCTGTGAAGTCAGAGTGAACAACATCTGGCAACAACTAATCTATGCAATTTTGCATCTGAGTCAGAACTTACTTATTAATGCTGCCTTTCTTTATGGCCAAGAGTCTAGCAGAACATTTTTCTGTCTCCTTTATTCAGCTCTGAACTATGGCAAATGTTACTTTCCCTGAAAGAGTCTTGATCATATGATCACAACAGAACATGCACTGATAGAAAGTACCTCCATTTCATAAGAGAACTTTTATGAAGCAGAATTTTCCAGTAACATATGTGTTTTGTGCTTGCAGAGCTTCTCGAAACAAGTCTGAGAAGAAGCGTCGAGACCAGTTCAATGTTCTCATCAAAGAGCTTAGCTCCATGCTCCCTGGAAACACACAGAAAATGGACAAAACCACTGTGCTGGAAAAGGTCATTGGTTTTCTGCAGAAACACAATGGTAAAAGCTATGCCTTTCTTTGTTGTTTTCTCATTCCTGCCTTTTCATTGGTGGTGATGTCATCATGTTGAGCTTTCTGCTCAGTTCTCTCTCCCTAGCAAAGCCCAATCTCATCAGTCATAAGCTCCATCTGTCCAAGGCACTCTGCCCTGTATGGAACCCATCTACAGCAGGTTTGGGAGAAGACACTCACCTCCCAATTACTTTATTAGCTGGAGGAGAGAATCAGAGCAGCCTCACAGGTGGTACCTAGCCCAGTGGAGTGGCATTCACAGTGGAAGCACCTTGATTAACAAGCATTTTTCATCCAGCCCTACAGAAATGCAGTACCCATATTCATTATCCACTGGACCATACTGTACTGGTTCCTCCAACCACCTCTGTCACGATCCCTAAGCAATCTGGCCTTCAAAGCTCAACTATGAAAAAAATTGAAAATCACTAATTCACTTATTAAATTCATTTTGATTAAGACATAACACATATACCATAAAATTTACCATGTGGAAGTTTATAATTGAGTGATTTTAGGATATTCACAAGATTGTGCAACCATCAATAATATCCATTTTTATTATCCCAAAAAGAAACCCCATGCTTATTAATATATACTTCCCATATTCCCTCCTTCCAAATCCTGGAAACCATTAATCTACTTTCTGTCTCTATAGGTTTGCCTCTCTGGGCACTTCATAAATAATGGAATCATACAGTATGCAGTGTTTTGCTTCTGGCTTATTTTACTTAGCATCCATATTTTGGCAAGTTTCTGTATTTCATTCTATTTTATGGCCAAGAATATCTGTTATATTGATGTACTAAATTTATCTTACCCACTTATCAGTTATGGATATTTGGGCTGTTTCCACTTTCTGGCTGTTATTAATAATATTGCTATGAACATGCACATAAAAGTTTTTGTTTGGATATATGTTTTCAGTTCTTTTGGATATATACTTAGGAGTGCAATTGCTGGGTCAAATGGCAACATCAATGTTTAACTTTTTGAGAACTAAGAAGCTGTTTTTCAAAGTGGCTACCCAATTTTACATTCCCAGTGGTAATGTATGAGTGTCATAATTTGTTCATATCCTCACCAACACTGGTTATTATCTGGTCATCCATGGATATGCATGCATGTGTTTATTGTAGTCTTCCTAGTTGGTATGAACCAATATCTCGTAGCTTTGATTTGCATCTCCCTAATGATTAATAATGTTGAGCCTTTCCTGTGATTATTGGCTATTTATATATCTTGTTTAGAGAAAGGCCTATTAAAATTCTTTGCCCTTTTTAATTTGGATTGTTTATCTTTCTGTTGTTGGGTTGTAAGAGTTTTTCATATATTCTAAATACTTGACCCTTATCAGATATATAATTTACAAATATTTTCCTCCATTCCATGGGTTGTCTTTTTGCTTTCTTACTTTTGTCCTCTGACATACAAAGTTTTCAAGTCTGGTAAGTCCACTTTATCTTTTTGCTGTTGGTGGTTGCTTGTTCCTTAGAAATCACAGCTAATCTAAGGTCATGGAGATTTACATTTATGTTCCCTTGTAAGAGTTTTACAGTTTTAAGCTAAAGATTAAGTGTTTAGATATGAGCTACAAGTTGAAAATTTAGATATTTGATCCATTTTGAGTTAATTTTTATACATGGAATGAGACTGGGAATTGAAATTCATCTTTTTGCATGGGGCTATCCAGTTTGCCCAGAAAGCCATTTAAAAAAAAAACTTTTTAACACTTTATATATGTACATAGAATACACATATCATAACTGTACAGTTGAATGAGTTATTACAAAGAGAACACAACTGGGAAGCCAACACCCAGGTCAAGAAAAAGAAGCTCCCCCAATAAATACCCATTTCTTCTTTCCATCTCTGTTTTCCTCAAAGGTCATATCTATTTTGATTTCTAATATCAGAGATTGGCTTTGCCTGTTGGGATATTATTCAGGTGGAATTATATGTATAAACCTGATGTTTGTGAAATTAATATGTGTTCTTCTGGTGCTATGGCTAGTTCATTTCCATTGGTACAGTATAAAATAGAGTATTCCATTATATAAATTTACTGCTTGAATCCACCCTTGAATTTATGACTTTCCCAACTCATCTTCTCTCCCTTTTACTCTCCTTTAAACTCTTTCCCCTGTTAGCATTGATGACCCATGCTTTTACCTATATACAGTACAAAATATTTGAGAATAGTTAAGAGGGTTCAGTAGATATTAACAATCAAGAGCAGAATTATTTTTTCCTTAACCATGAGACCATACATAATCAAATCAGAAATGTCAGATTATTGAGGAGATGACTACAGTTCCTCTGTGCTTATGATGATGCTTCTCTTCCAATGACCATATTCCTATACAAGATGATATCATGAAGGACGGCATAGCTGGAACATTATAAAGTTTCATTACATGGGACTTTTGGCCAACATGGAGGCATAGGTAAATATATTTTGCCTCCTTGCACAACCAAAAGCAGTACAACAACAAATTTAAAAATGAAATATAACCAGAACTGCCAGAAAATCAAACTGTATGGAAATCCAACAACCAAGAAGTTGAAGAAACATTCATCTAACTGGAAGGAGCGAGGATGTGGGCAGCCAGGGTGCGGAGAGAGCACAGGCCAAGGCAGTGGCTGCTGGAGCAGGCAGTCCCACATCTGCATGCAGATACACCAGGAGGAACTATTGTGGAGCAAAACTGACCACGCAACCCAGGCCTCTAGCATTGGGAAACAAAGCTGAAAAACCTCTGACTGAAATAATCTGTGGGGGTTGAAGAGGCAGGAGAAACTCCCAGACTCACAGGAGAATTTGTTGGAGAGACCCACAGGGTCCTAGAATGTCCACAAAACCACCCACCTGGGGATCAGCACCAGAAGGGACCAATTTGCTTATGGATAGAGGAGGAAGTGACTGAAAGCTAGCAGAGAGCTCAGCAAGAGGCACTGTTCCCTTTCAGACCCCTCCCCCACATACAGTGCCACAAAACAGCACTGTAGGTTGCCCCACCCTGGCTAATACCTAAGGCTCTGCCCCTTACTACATAACAAGAGAGCCAAGACAAAAAAAAAAATGGCCCAAATGAAAGAACAGATCAAAACTCCAGAAAAAATACAACTAAGTGACAAAGATATAGCCACCCTATCAGATGCAGCATTCAAAACACTTGTAATCAGGGTGCTCCCAGAAATGGTTGAGTATGGTCGCAAAATAGAGGAAAAAGTAAAGGCTACAAAAAGTGAAATAAAGGAAAATGTACAGGGAACCAACAATAAAGGGAAGGAAACTGGGACTTAGATCAACAGTTTGGAGCAGAAGGAAGAAATAAACATTCAACCAGAACAGAATGAAGAAACTAGAATTAAAAGAAATGAGGACAAGCTTGGGAACTTCCCAGACAACCTTAAACTTTCCAACATCTGAATCATAGGTGTGTCAGAAGGAGAAAAGGAAGGCCAAGAAGTTTAAATCCTATTTGAAAACATAATGAAAGAACTTCCCTAGTCTGGCAAAGGAAATAGACTTCCAGGAATTCCAGGAAGCCCAGAGAGTCCCAAAAGGCATTGATCCAAGGAAGCATACACCAAGGCACATCATAATTATGTTAGCCGAGATTACAGATAAAGAGAGAATCTTAAAAGCAGCAAGAGTTTTCTCTTGGAGACAGTTACCTACAAGGGAGTTCCCATAAGACTATTCAGCTGATTTCTCAAAGAAACAATGCAGGCAAGAAGGAGCTAGAAAGAAGTATTTGAAGGCATGAAAGACAAGGACCTACATCCAAGATTACTCTATCCAGCAAAGCTATCATTTAGAATGGAAGGGCAGATAAAGTGCTTCCCAAATAAGGTCAAGTTAAAGGAGTTCATCATCACCAGGCCCTTATTATATGAAATGTTAAAAGGACTTATCAAAGAAAAAGAAAATCAAAAATTCAAACAGTAAAATGACAACAAACTCACAACTATCAACAACTGAACCTAAAAATAAATAAATAAAATAAAAACAAACTAAGCAAACAATAGAATGAGAACAGATTCACAGAAAATGGAGATCACATGGAAGGTTATCAGTGTGGATCATGAGGGGAGAGAATGGGGGAAAAGGTACAGGGAATAAGAAGCATAAATGGTAGGTACAAAATAGACAGGGGAAGTTAAGAATAGTATGGGAAATGGAGAAGCCAAAGAACTTATATGTGTGATCTACAAACATGAACTAAGTTGGGGGAATGATGGTTGGAGGGGGGTACAAGGCATAGGGGGATAAAGGGGAGGAAAAAAATGGAAGAATTGTAATAGCATAATCAATAAAATATATTTCTAAAAAGTTTAATTATATTTTTTACTCATTATTTCCCTAATAATTGTATATATCTATTAAATTATGGCAGTAATGATGTGTGTGTGTGTGTGTGTCCTTCCTCCTTATTTTTTCCAAAGCCTCCCAGGGAAAGTAAAGAATATGTTCTGCTTTTATTAAAGTAAAGGAAGAACAGTCAAGCAGGATTGGAACATGGTGTTGCAGCAGTATTTGATGACCCCAATAATATAATCAGAATGGTTATATTTCTGAAATAATGATTTAGCCAAGTGAAATATCAGGTTAGTTTGATTACCAAGATATTTTGTGCAAATTACTCAAAATAGGTCAGTGCCACTGAAAAGCAGGACAGCTGTTAAATAGGACAGCTAATATCAAGTTCATTAGTGTGACATTTATTCTGTGCTGTGTTGGATGTGGAATTACAGAATTGTTACATCTAGGACCTAGAAAGGATCAGTCAGCAGAAATGCAGCCTACTGACACCCAGAGTTCCTGCCTCTGTCTTGACTTTTTGCTAAGACTTTGGCCTACTCTGTACAGTCCTATGCACCCCTGCATCTCACTCATCCTTTGTGATTTCATATTCAAATGAAATCAGAAACCATGTGGCAGATTTTTTGGAGAAATATGGTGATTGGACCAAAATTTAGATTAAAGCAAAAAAATAAAACACACAGTAACTTTATTGATAACCCAAATGGACATGAACTCCACAGGCCTATGCAACAAAGTACAGAATCCCAGGGTCAGCTCTCATGGGCCAGGCAGACATCATGCTAAGGTACATCTATCTGAGATTCACACTCTCTTTGAGTTAGTGTCATTTCACAGATGAGGCAACCAAGGCACAGAGATGGTTCAGACAAGTTAGAAAAGGGCAAGGGCAGGATTTATACCAGGCAGTCTATCCCAGAGCCCAAGTTTTGAACACTACATTATACTGCTTCTTCTCAAGAGGTGATTTATGGGGATCTTATAGATATTTGTATCATAGCTATGCTATAGCTGTTCATTAGTGTGGCCATTTAGATTACTGGTTCTCAAGCTTGCTGTCCATCAGACTTACGTGAGGAGCTTTTAAAAATAGGTATAGCTGGGTAACAACTCACAAGTCAATAATCAGAATTTTTAGGAGTAGAACCATAGTGGTGAAATGGAGCCAACTCATACGAGCTTGTAAAAGATGATCATCAAATTTCCAAGAGTTTTGAAAGCCAGCTGATGCATGAAATCAGCCACTGTGTGAGTATTTACACCACAAAATGGGCAAACACTTCAAATCAGGGCTTTCTGTTGTAGACATGGGAAGTCTTTACCAGCACACCCCTGGATAAGGCCCAAGCATTTATATTTTTAAAGATCCCTGGGTGATTCCAATGTGGAGCAAGGGTTAAGAACTGTGGATTTAGATATGCTTTCTGCACTCATGCTGAAGGGAGGCTACATGATAAGTAAGGAAAGATGATTGGGTCCAGGAATTTGTTATACTTATTTAGCTCTTTTCCTACTAATTGTTTAAGCATCCCAATTTTCTCACCTCAGGAGATAAATCTTGATTCTGTAATGCATGCTTATTCCCTTTGAAGTAATTCAAATCAAAATGAGAATCTAACCATGTTTGTCTGTAGAAAAATTTTGTTTCATCATTATCTATATAGGAGAGAAATCCCTAAATTATGTAAATAGGAGTATTGGACATCCTTATCCATGTGCACCTAATGTTACTTCTACAAGGCCAGGCTGACCTGCACATTTTCCTCATTCTGTGTGAATCACAAGCTGATTGGATGCCATTTTCTCCCAGCATCAAATACCAATCCTCATTTACGCCACTTCAATATGTTTGCCTCAGTGAATGACAGTGTGGTGGAGAAGGCTACAGAACAAGGGGGTAATGTCTCTGTTAGCAGGGTAGTATTTACCCAGAACAAAAGAGTGTTTTTGCACCATTTCCCAGACTTTTCTTTGACCACATACAGCCCAAAGATATACTGCTCCTTGTCGGTGCATACCAGTATCAGTCAGGAGGTGAGCATACTAGGGCACAGCTATAACTTAACACTATATAGAATTTTAGGATTCAGCTGTTAATTGCATTGTTTTCCTGCATGATAGCTCGCAGGTGGTTTTGATTTCCTTCTTAGAACCCAGTGTGACCACACCTCTTTGGTAAACCTGCCCTGTACCTACAGCCTATGATATTGGTCACATCAAATGCCAGTGGAGACATGATTGTAACACTAAATTTTATTTCCTATTTAATATTTTTCTTTCCTTTGAAACACTTTGCATACTTGCTTTGAGACATTTTATGCTACGTATTGAGCTTTAACTTATAAGGACTACAATAGAATTGTTCAAATAAAAAGTGAATGAAATATCTGCTTTCAGTATTGTGATGCTGTTGTTTAGAAAGTATCTAACCACACTGAGTGATCTAAAAGTTACCTGTGTAGAAGAAATAGTCTTTCATTTTCCTTTACCATTAAGTTGAATGAACCTCTATCTAAATCAAATTTACACTGTCAAAAAGACTCCTTTCCTGGACAGTTAATCTACAGTTTCATCCTAATGGTCAAAACAATTTTACAGGGGGAAGATGGGGGCAAGGCAAGTGGAAGCTGAACCCACTTGCTTGTGCACCCAACTGGGACACCTAGCTGATCTTCCAAAGAATAGTGTGAACAGTCAACAGCATCCAAGCTGATAAGAACTTCAGAAGCCAAAGGTGGCAGAGAATGCATAAAAACAGATGCATACAAGACAAGGTGGGAGTTGTGAATACCAGTAATCCTGCTGGAAGGGAGATCCCACAGACAGCCACCAGCAGGTAAAGCCCAAGTACAACAAGAGAGCCCACACAAACAAAAGAAATGGCAACCCTATAGCATCCAGACAAGGAGATGAAAGACACTGCACCACTGAGTCCCACAGAAGTTCACCCTACAAAGACAGTTGGCAAAGTGGAGCATCAGGAATCACAGAAACAAACAAAAAGAGTCACCTAAAATGGGGAGACAAAGAAAGAATCCATAATCAAAAGGAATGGAAGACTCCCCAGTAAAAGTAGAGGCAAGCAAACTATCTGATATAGAATTCAAAGGAATAGTTATAAGGATGCTCCAGGAACTCAGTGACAACTACAAGGAACTGAGTGGGAACTACAACAGTAAGAAAAAGTAAATAGAAACTATAAACAAAAATCAGGAGGAAATGGAGAATACAACATCTGAAATAAAAAATATACTAGAAGGAATTACACCCAGGCTGAATGAAGCAGAGGACTGAATCAATGAGCTGGAAGACAAAGTAAAACGAAATACCCAGGTCAAGCAGCTGCACAAAAAAAGAACTCAAAAAATATGAAGATAGCCTAAGGGAACTGCAAAACAACATTAAACAAAACAACATTCAAATCATAGGAATACCAGAAGGAGAAAAAAAAGGAGCAAGGGATAGAAACTGTGTTTGAAAAATAATGACAGAAAACTTCCAAAATCTACAGAGAGGAAAGCCATGCAAGATTGAAAAGCACAGGGCCCCACTCAAGATGAACCCAAGGAGGCCTACTCCAAGACACATCATAATTAAAATGCCAAGTTTTAAAGACAAAGAGAAAATCTTAAAAGCAGCAAGGGAGAAACAGAATGTAACATTCAAGGGTGCTCTCATGAGGCTAGCAGCTGATTTCTCAACAGAAACACTACAAGCCAGAAGGGAATGGCAAGAAATATTCCAATTAATGAAGAGTGAAGGCCTGCAACCAAGACTACTCTACCCAATGAGGCTCTCAATTAAAATGAGAGTTGACATTAGGACTTTCCCAGACAAAAGTAGGCTGAAAGAATACACCTCCAGGAAATCAGCACTACAAGAAATGCTAAAAGGACTGCTGTAAGAAGAGGAAGATAAAGAACAGGAGAGAGAGGATCATAGGTACAAGGGAGGGGAAATTAATAAGTACTTATTAATAATAGCCTAAAATGTAAACAGACTAAGTGTTCCAATCAAAAGACATAGGATAGCTGAATAGATATGAAAACATGACCCACACATATGATGCCTACAAGAGACCCACCTCAAAACAAAACACCTACACAGACTGAAAGTGAAGAATTGGGAAAAAATATTCCAAACAAATGGACAGGAAAAAAAAAGCAGGCAATATTTATATCAGACAAAATAGACTTCAAAAAAGTCCATAAAAAGAGACAGAGAAGGATAATGCCCAAGGGAAGAACCCATCAAGAAGACATAAACATAAACATGTGCACCCAACATAGGAGCACCCAATTACGTAAGGAAAATCTTGGATGACTTCAAGGAAGATATAGAAAATAACACACTGACTAGGGGATTTTATCACACCCATGTCAAAAATGGATAGATCTTCCAAACAAAATATCATCAAGGATATTTTGGCATTGAATAATGCACTAGATCAAATGGATTTACCTGATATATAAACTTTCATCCCAAAGGAAAAAAAATACAGATTCTTTTCAAATGCACATGGAATATTTTCAAAGATAGACCACATGGTCGGACATAAAACAAGCCTCAACAAATTCAAGAAAATTGAAATTATATCAAGCATTTTCTTTGACCACAAGGGACTGAAACTAAAAAACAACCTCAAGGAAAAAACTCGAAAACACTCAAATTCATGGAGATTGAATAGCATGCCATTAAACAATGAATGGGTTAAGAATGAGATCAAGGAAGAAATCACAAAGTTTCTGTAAACAAATAAAAATAAACACATGATAGTCCAAAATATATGGAACAGAGCGAAGGTGTTCCTGAGAGTGAAATTCATAGCAATACAGGCCTAACTAAAATGATAGAAACATTTCAAACAAACAACCTAACCCTACATCTCAAGAATGAAGGAAAAGCAAACAAAGCCCAGAGCATGTAGAAGGAAGCAAATAACCAAGATCCTAGCAGAATTAAATGACATAGAGACTAAAAGAACAATACAAAGGATCAATAAATCCAGGAGCTGGTTCTTTGAAAACCAATAAGCTTTTAAGCAGACAGAGAGAGAGAGAGAGAGAGAGAGAGAGAGAGAGAGAACCCAAATAAATAAAATCAGAAGTGAAAGAGGAGAGATTACAACTGATACCACAGAAATACACAGGATTGTAAGAAATTACTATGAACATCTATATGCCAAAATTGGAAAACCCAGGTGAAGTGAGCAATTTCTAGAAAAATATAATCTTGCAAAACTGAATGAAGAAGCAGAAAACCTGAGCAGACTAATAACAGATGACAAAATCAAAGCAGTAAAATAAACTCTTGGCACACAATAGACCTGGACTGGGCACTTTCACAGGAGAATTTTACAAAACATTTAAGGAGGAGCTAACTGCTATTTTTCACAGATTATTCCAAAAAAATCCAAGATGACAGAAGACTCCCAAATGCTTTTTATGAAACCAGCATCATCCTAATCCCAAAACTAGATAAAGACACAACAAAGAAAAAAATTACAGGCCAATATTGCTGACAATCATAGATGCTAAAATCCTCAACAAAATATTGGAAAACCACATTCAGCAATATATTAAAAAGATCATACACTGTGATCAAGTGGGGTTCATCCCATGGATGCAAGGATGGTACATATTTGCCAATCAATAAATGTAATACATCACATAAACAAAAGGAAAGACAAAAATTACATGATCATATCACTACAGGCAGAAAAAGCATTTGATAAAGTACAGCATCCATTTATGATAAAACACTCAGCAAAGTGAGAGTAGAGGGAGCATACCTCAATATAATAAAGGCCATATACAAGAAACCTACAGCCAACATCATAATGAACAGGCAAACTTAAAAGTTTTCCCACTAAGATCAGGAACAAGACAAGCATGTCTGCTTTCACCACATCTATTCAATATAATATTGGAAGTCCTAGCCACAGTGATCAGACAAGAAAAATAAATGAAGGGCAACCAAATTGGAAAGGAGGAAGTGAAAGTATTATTGTTTTCAGATAGTACATGTAGATAACCCTACAGACTCTACCAAAAAAAGACTCAACCTAATAAATGAATCTGGCAGAATGGTGGGATACAAAATCAACATTCAGAAATCAAAGGCTTTTTTGTACACCAACAGTGAGATATCATAAACAG
The DNA here is from genome assembly GCA_004027475.1 of Anoura caudifer. Taxonomy (NCBI): domain Eukaryota; kingdom Metazoa; phylum Chordata; class Mammalia; order Chiroptera; family Phyllostomidae; genus Anoura; species Anoura caudifer. Next base: position 319,764 of record PVKU01001153.1, read on the forward strand.
AAATCAGGAAAAAACTTCCATTAGCTATTAACAATGAGAAAAATAAAATACCTAGGAATAAATCTAACCAAGGAGGTAAAAGACCTGTACTCAGAAAACTACACAACACTGCAGAAAGAAATTAAGGAAGACATGAATAAATGGAAACATATACTGTGTTTGTGGATAAGAAGAATTAACATCATCAAAATGTCTATACTATGCAAAGCAACTTATAGATTCATTGCAATCAATATTAAAACTATCAATGACATATTTCACAGATATAGAACAAACATTTCAAAAATTTATATGGAACCATAGATGACCCTGAATAGTTGCAGCAATTTTGAGATAGAAGAACAAAGTAGGAGGGATCAAAATACCTGATATCAAACTATATTACAAGGCCATTGTAATCAAAACTACCTGGCACTGGCATAAGAACAGACACATAGAACAATGAAACAGATTAGAGAGCCCAGAAATAAACCCAAGTCTCTACAGTCAATTAATATTTGACAAAGGGGTCAGAAGTACAAAATGGAGTAAAAATATCTCCTTCAACAAATGGTGCTGAGACATCTGGACAGCTACAAGCAAACAAAATGAAACTTGACCACCAACTTACCCCATACACAAAAAATAAACTCAAGATGGATAAATAAAAGTCATGACATCATAAAGGTCCTAGAAGGGAACATAGACGGGAAAATCTCATATATTCCATGAAGCAATATTTTCACTGATGTGTCTCCTATAGCAAGGGACATAAAGGAAAGAATAAATAAGGGGACTTCATCAAAATAAAAAGCTTCTGTGCAGTTAAAGGAAACATTAGTAAAATGAAAAGAGAACCGACCATAGGGGAAAATATACTTATCAATGATACCTCAGACAAGGGTCTGATTTCCAAAATATATAAAGAACTCACACAAGTCCACTCCAGGAAGACAAACAACCCAATTAAAAAATGGGCAAATGACTGGAACGGACACTTCTCCAAGGAGGACATAGAGAGGGTCCAGAGACATATGCAAAGATGCTCAGCATCACTAGCCATCAAGGAGATGCAAATTAAAAGCACAATGAGATACCACTTCACACCATTGAAAATGGCCATGATAAACAAGTCAGCAAACAAGAAGTGCTGGCAAGGTTGTGGAGAAATGAGAACCCTAGTACACTGTTCGTGAGAATGCAAACTGGTGTAGCCACTGTGGAAAACAGTATGGAATTTCCTCAGAAAACTAAAAATTGAAGCGTCTTTTGACCTGACAGTTCCACTGCTGGGATTATATCCTAAGAACCCTGAAACAGCAACAAAAGAACCTATGCACCCCAAAGTTCATAGCAGCACAATGTATAATAGCCAAGTGCTGGAAGCAACCAAAGTGCCCATCAGTAAATGAATGGATCAAAAAACTATGGTGCATTTACACAATGGAGTACTATACAGCAGAAAGAAAGAGGGAGCTCCTACCCTTTTTTGACAGCATAGATGGAACAGGAGAGCATTATGCTAAGTGAAATAAGCTAGATGGTGAAAGACAAATACCCTATGATCTCACCTATAAGTGGAATCTAATCAACAAAACAAACAAGCAAGCAAAATATATCCAGAGACACTGAAATTAAGAACAAACTGACAGTAACCAGAGGGGAGGTGGGAAGGGGTAATGGGGAGGGGGGATTGGGAGGGTTTTAAGGAACATGTTTTAAAGGACACATGGACCAAACCAAAGGAGGGGTAGGATCAAGCATGGGAAGTGGGGATGGCTGGTGTGTGGGGAGTGGTGGGGGGAAATGGAGACAACTGTACTTGAACAACAATAAAAAATGTGAAAAAAGTTTTTAAAAATATACGATAAATCAAGGGAAAAGCAAGTATATCTGATATAGATTTGAGTTATCTGTAATAATCTTTTCAGAGATATTTCGGTAATAAAACTAAACACTTTCAAAAATGCTACAGAAATAGAGTATTTAAAGGAGGCCTGTGTAGACCAATGACTATTGAATTTGCTGACATGAATCATATCATTAGTACAAGGTAGTTACAGAAACACTCTAGAGTAACCCAGTAAAGTTTTGAGAAGAGTAAATCCTGGCTTTAAAAGCAGTTAAGTAACACATATTTGTATAGCACAATATACTTCAGTACCAGGAAATACTAAAAAACATATTACATTCTGCATAGACACTGTAGGTAATATACCACAAGCCTAAAATATTTCCAAAATTTCTAAACAAAGTGCTTTGCTTTGACCAAAAAAAAAAAAAAGAAAAGAAAAAGAAAAAGAAAAAAAGAAAAGCAGCTTAAGAATGTCCCCCCATGCCAGTCTTTGTTCCTGTTTCCTTGATAATTTCATCTGCTAACTTCAACTGCTGGTGATATACTCTGTCATAAAGAAATCCAAGGATACTGTGCCTTTTGCTAGCTGCAGGCACTACACTCATGAAGGGAATGTGGTACTTGCCTCCCAGAAAGCTTAATGTGAAAACATTAAGAGGTGTTTTTAAGCCCATTACATCCAAAGTTCCCAGTCCTTGGAAATCAGGGTAACTTATTTCCTTATATTGGCTTCTTTAATTAAACTGAACAGAGGTTTATACAGAATTATATTGATAGAACATGTGTTTCATTCGTTAATTCCAGTACCTAGGTGCCTTTGAATATAAAAACTTATGTGTGTGTGTGTGTGTGGTTTGTTTTTATTTTTTTGTGTGTGTTTGTGTTTTTTTTTTTTCCAGAAGTCTCAGCACAAATGGAAATCTCTGATATTCAGCAGGACTGGAAACCTTCCTTCCTCACTAATGAAGAATTCACCCAGCTGATGTTAGAGGTAAAGTACACTTTTAAATTAACTTAACTTGTTGCAAATTTAAAATGTATCTGCTTATTCCAGATAAGATTCTATGCCCAAATAAACAACTGTTTTTGACCCTGGAAAGAGGTCTTGAAACAGATACTGTCCTGAAGCTCTCATGCTATTGTTTACATTTTGGCTACTGAGTTGGAGCTATAAGCAAGAATTCCCAACTGAAGGTGTGGATGTACTGTTGCCATAGTGACCACAGACCAGCCCCTCTCATGGTCTCCCAACCAGAGGACACCTAGTGGGGGGATGAAGAGGGGCTAGAGCTGGAGGTAGGTTAGAGAGAGGGGAATGAAAGAGGAAAGTGTCTTCTCTGCACTGTCTCCAGCTCAGAGAGTCTCCTCTGGAGAATGCAATAATTCATTTTTCCCTATGTACAACACATTTTGAAAACAAATGTCTTCTTTTAAAGTTATACTTTTAACTTGAATTCATATTACATCAGCATGGTATGTAGGTGTCAACCATTAGTGACCCTGTGCCTCCCCACCCAGCACACGCCCTTTCTATGCCAAAAAAAGACACTCACATTTCTTCCTTTAGAAAATGAAGTACCCGCACCCATCTGCAGGGCTACATTCTGGAAATCTGGCTAATCTGAGCCAGTGTACTTCCTTAATGTCATATATTTGTATATGGGTGAAACCCCTTCATAACAGATGACAATAAGTCTACAAGAATATCTGATTGGGAGCTCTGGAGTCTAAACTGAGAATAAGACTGGGAGTTTATGAACATGGCAGTGGAGGGAGAGAGAGCCCCAGACATAGCATGTCTGGGCCCTTAAGTGAGAAGAAGAGTGGGACAGATGAGTTTAGCAAAAGGAAGTAAGACTCTGGCTGTGTGTCAGCTATTCCTGGCAAGGTTTTTAGAAAGTAGTTTCTTGGAATAAATCTTTCTGTATCTCATCTTATGTGCCTCATTAAGACTGATGTAATTCTAATTTACATAGACAAACTATGCAATAAAAATAATGTATTGAAGTGAGAAAATGCCAGAATGAAAATCCAAACATTATGAAATATAAACATATTAATAAACATTTGCATAAAGTGAAAGATACTTAAATCTACATGTGAATTAAGAAAATACATTCTTCAGAATCAAGACATTTTAAGTGTCACATACTTAGAGCAGCTTGTGAAATATCATGTTGAATTAATGCATCATTATGCTACTTTAGATAAATTGTTTTTATCTTTTAATTCTAAGGGAAAAGTAGTTAAAATGCATAACCCTATAGCACCCACCTCTTTTTAAGAGCCTGTAGTGCAACCTTTTCTTTTTCGCTGAGTTTCAAGGAATCAAAAGTGTTTGAGGACACAAGACTTTCATAGAGTTTAAAATAGATAATTATTTGGGCTGGAAGGCAGGACAGAGATTTCAGATAACTGGAATTTCTAGAAAAATAAAGTTTTGGATTTGTGTGGATGTTCTTGATGCACTACCCCCTGTTTCCAGTGTATCCTTGAAGCAGATAAAGGAAATATTGCTAGGTGAGTGACATGGATCTGAAATTAAGCCTGTACAGCAGATGGCCTTCTGAGTGAATTGTAGCTTTCAAGAGTCTGGGAAACTCACCAACTAGTATTTTTAATTTATCTTGGACTGCCTTAGGCTTCTATTCCAACGTGTTGTTTCTCAGGAGACACAGATCTGGTGATGAGTTACTGGAGCCCCCCTGGTGGTTTGAAACCTAGCAGTGACCCCAACAGGATGTCATCACTCTCTACTCTGCAGCTTGCTCATAGTATGTATCCCATTCCAGCTGCATCTCCCTCTGATTTTTTCAGAGCCATTGCAGGGAACATGAGGAATTCAGAAGCCATGTCTTGGTAACCAGTAGTTCCCCTTTTAAAATGAGGACAGAACCCATCAGTCCCTAGGAAGCTAAGCTGCTGGTATCCTTAGTTGGAATCCCTCCTTCTTTCCTCTTTTCTCAGAAAGGCTCCAAATCAAATTCTAGGAGGACCCCTACAGTTGTGATGTTTGAAAAAACAAAAATGACTTGATTACAGACCAGCCAAGCTGGTCAAGTGTAAGCTGGCAGAAACTCCAGGTATGAGCAGGTGAATGAGTACACATAAAAGGAGAGAAATCCATTGTTGATGGGTACTGAGGGAGTTTGAGGCACTTCTAAATTTTATTCAGAGAAGCTACATCAGTCTTTTCCCTTAGGCTAGAGTTTGTTCCAGAGAACACAAGAGACATCTTATCAGAATCAAAAATTGGCATAAAGGGATGGTTTCATTTCCCTATCATGTGTGGCAAGTATAAAATTGAGGCTATTGTGGTGTCTTTGGCATCCCTAAATCTTCTGTCAAAGGCACCTTTACATTGAGAGGTGCATGTCATTTTGCAATCACATTCTATTGAGTCACTCTCAAATACTGATTATGAGAAGTAGTGACTCAGTTCAGTTCTGGTGGATTTGACAGAAAATGCCAATGAGATGATAAAAGTAATCTCCCATTTATAAATACCTTCAGCTTTTGCACACCCACTAGCTTTATAAATTCAAGAGGGGCATAGGCTTACTGTGCAGGAAGATAATTTTCCCAGTATTAAAATCTGCTTTTTCCAAAAAGATCTAGCCAACACATTAGCAGCACCCCTACCTCTTAAAAAAATGCACCTCCAGGAGCTCTGAAAATATGATAGAAAAACCATTTAGGAAAATACTTGAGGAGAAAAAGAAATAAAAGTTACTAATATGTACTTCTGTGTTCACTGTGACCCATAAATCTAATCTAGGATTTCTCAACCTTAGCACTATTGATGCTTTGGATCTGATAATTCTTTGTTATGGGGGTATCCTGTGCATTATAGGATATTTCAAAGCGTCTGTGTCCTCTACCCACTAGATGTCAGCAGCACCCTTCCCCAGTTAGTGACAACCAAACAGGTCTCTAGACACTGCCAGACATCCACTGATGTAATCCACGAGGATGCTATCTATTTAAGAAATGTACTATGCACAAAGCCGAAGAGGATTAGGACTGAGGGTGAAAGGTGGGGGTAGGGTGGGGGAAAGTGGTGTTGGGAAAATGGAGACAACTGTATTTGAACATCAATAAAAAAGATATCAAAAAAGAAAAATATGCTTTAATAAATATTTTTCATTCTTAAATCCTGCACTACATAAGTATAATATAAAATGACCCCAGTGATAATTTTCCTGGTGAAAGGAACCATCTCCTATTTTGGCATGTTGTAACCATGCCCTTTACACACAGGTAGTGGATCAATTCAGGTTCCTGTTATTGTGCACATAGCTACAGTATCCTAACCTAAGCGAAGTAGTGCCTATTTGATTATGCAGATCCTGGGACATTCTAGCTAAGTGCATACAAAATATCTCTAGAACTTTCTAAGCATACATTTCAGTTTAGCTGGGTTTTTTTTCCCCAAAGCAGAAAAAAAGTCCATTTGGGGAAGATTGTATTCCAGAGATACAGTCAGTAAAGCAACAGTGCTAGATTTACAGAGATAGTCCACTCATCACATTACTGCCTCCAAGATGTGTTTCTTAGTGAGATGGGTTCTGTTTTTCCTCTCTTCCATCTCATCAGTGCATCATGGAGCCAGTTGCCAGTACAACATTATCCTCTGCTGAATTACTTAGTCTGAATTTTAAAACTCAAGTTTCAGATGTGTATTATGACAGCATCATGAACATCTAATCAGGAATCTAAGTTTGGCTGGGGTGCAGGGGAGTGGCAGGGGGAAAATGCAGACAACTGTAATTGAACAACAATAAAGTAATTTTTAAAAAGGGTGAATATATAGTAATGGGAAAAAATGTAATAATTGGATTCTATGATATTTCAATCTGAAGAGGAAAAAGTAAGGGTTCAATCAAAACATGTATGTGAAACCATTATGTTATACTTCAAAAATATTCATTAAAGATACAGCATATGTCTAACACTAAAAAAATAAAAACAAAACAGCAAGTGTCTGTGAGAAAACATTACTGCCTAAATCATTTCTATCACAAGCACCTAGAGCTGTGGGCCTGGTATACAGTAGGTGCTCAGTAAAAACACTGTAAATGAATGAATTTTCAGTCTTTCTAAAATACTTTTGGACTTAGTTGAGTTATACACCTCTTCCCCCTCAGCCTTTCTTTACTTCTGTGGAATAACATAAATGTTCTTTGCAAATAGTTCCTTTGGAAGAACCTGATCTACAGGCAAACTATCTCTTTTTAATGCCTCTATTAGGTCTGATGTCTTTCAGTAAATGTTTACTACTAAACTCAAAGTGATATTGGGGGTGGGGGAATAGGAACCATAAAATATCACTGACATCTTTTAATGATAATGGTGATATTGCTAATTCAGCCCAATAGTATGCTTATCATTAAAACTCCTTGGGTAGTTTTCATGCTAAATTTTGATGCAGATACTAGGAGGTCAGAGGTTTCATGGAGCCTTTTAGGGCTTTCGCAAGCACTTTAAGAACCTATCCTGTGTGATAGATAGGCAGAGAAGTTCTGTGAGGTTATTTGTAGAAATATTCCAAGGCTTACAAAACAAAGTCAATGTCATAATGTTGTCAGTGGAAATAGGGTTCTTGTGGTGTCACAAGGAAAGCAGTCCAGGAGACCCACAAAGGAGGATGAGATGTGGCAAGATTTATTCCAATAGAAACAGATTATTTGAATAGAAACAGAACATTTGGATTCCCAATGTTCTGTCTCCATCCATCCTACCAGGGAAAAAGTTCAACCGTGTCTTTAGCAAAGCCAGAACAAAAGCCAGTTTCCACAGCTTCTATTTTATGTTAAAGCTTCATCCTTCAGAACCCGCAGGCAGCTGCTAAGTATTCTCAGTCCCCATGCAAGTAGCTTAGCACTGTTCCCAGCTGTGCTGTTGTACACAGGCTCTCACCTGGGGCTTGCTTTGGAGTCTTTGCTGCTGCTCGACCTGCGTAGTCACTATGGAGAGAATGTGCAAGTGAATGGGGTGAGTCCATGTCCCACAGAGAAAGGTGGGGGGGGCGGGGAAGAGAGAGAGAAGGAGGAGGAGAGAGGAAAAGAGGGAGAAAGAGGAGGGCAGAAAAAAAGAGAGGGACAGGAGAAGAGAGAAAGAGCAAGAGCTGCTTCGTTAAACTGGATTGTATTATCTCAGGCTTGGAAAGGACCAGGTGCTTTTTCAAAATAACCAATCAACTTCCCAAGCTTTCACAGGCTTTTGATGGGTCAACTCCCTGACCAGTTTATCCCCCTCCCATGCTAGACTGATAGGCCTTATTTTGGCTTTGATTGCGTATGTGCCTACCTCCCCTTTTATTGTTTTATTCCTTCCCCCCATAGTCTGGGCAAGTGGACCAGGGAGATTAAAAAGCCAGTCCTTCCTCCCTGTTTGGGTAAAGAAGGGTTGTTAATCCCCTTTGCAGACAATGCTGAGATCCCCTGGAGTGTGTGAAGCTGTAGCTTCCTGGCTAAGTAACCAGGCTATGTTCCCTCAACAATGTCTGATTCCCTTTGCATCCTTTCTTTATTAATAACTAGCTAATTACCTGTGATAATAAAAATCTGGGGCTCTATACTTCAGTAGCATCCCCCCCAATAAAAGCATGTCTAAAGAGTTTTCACTGCTGTGTTTTCTGTAGGCATTAGATGGCTTTATCATCGCTGTGACAATGGATGGCAGCATCCTCTATGTTTCTGACAGTATCACACCTCTCCTTGGGCACTTGCCGGTGAGTTTCCACTTGTCTTGGGGCCTTTGGCAGTACACATTTTCATTTTTCCTTGAGAACCATCCAGAACTACAGTCAGAGTGATACAGGTATGTGGTGGTCTGTGTGTGAGAAGGATTCAGGAATGTCCTTGACAAGACCCAGGCCAAGGTCCCAGGGGCAGGTCCCAGATGTGTCATCCTGGAACAAGAAAGGCACTGTGGTCTTGACATGGGCCAACCTGGAGTGGTGGACATGGCGTAGATCCTCATCCTCGGTGCCCAAGAATTGACCAAGGAGCTGTGGCCTGAAGAGAGTGTCACAGCACAGTTAGCAGAGCTCAGAATCTCTGCAGAGGCTGACAGATATCCTCTTGCAAAGGGAAACTCCAACACCTCGGTCTAGGAATGTGAACCAGATAACTGCAGATGGGGCATGGCTTGGAGATCACTAGGGACGTAACAGATTGCAAGTAGGTAGCGACACTAGTGGTAAAGGTCCAGGAACAGGGCTGATCCTGGGTGGATTAAAATACTCTGGAAAGATGATATTGGCCCTGGAAGGTTTGGGGGAACAAGGGGGGTTTGGGTAGCCAAGAGGATAAGGCAAGCTCTGCTCTCCCCACAGGAGCTAGGCTGAAACTAGGAGACAGATGGGCGCAGCATATTCAAAGGCCCTCAAAAATGCTCTTCCCTCCCCTTTTTCCTAGCTTCTCTCCCTGTCTGTGTTTCTCCCTTTCTTCTCTCCTTTTCTCTTCCTCCTTAATGTTTCCTCCTCTCAAATGAGTCTTGCTGACCCTCTGATAACCCCCCATCACCCACCCTCCATCAGGATGACCATCTGGCTCATGAAAGCTCCACTTTGAGTGTCCCTCATAGGCACCTGGCTAGCCTTCCATTTCCTTCCACACCATTATTTATTCCTACAGAGCCTGATCTTGAACACAACTCTACCAGGATTATTCTGTGGGATTTAGGATAAACCTTCCTCTCTTCTCTCTCCTCCCAATAAGCCCTAATAAACTGATTAACCTCCACCACTCCCCATCCCCAGTGTACCTGCAGGAAGGCTGCTAGTGTATGTGATGGGGAGGGTGAAGGCTTGCCCTGGGTTCCTGTACCTAGGGACTCCTGGCAAACAAGGTGCTGCAGGACTGGTTGTCTCTCCTTAGCCACACCTGCCCCAGAACTGCAGGGCCTTACCTGTGAGCAGCTTGCCTCCCTTGGGGTCATGACCCAGTGTGCTGATTTTCCAGTGCGCCACATCATCCTGAGTCATATTCTTCCTCAGAAGGCACACCCCCTCCCATAATTTCCACACATGATGCTGTGTGGAGAGCAAAGCCACCATTCACATTTTCCCTTTGCCAGTTACTGTGTTGTAGCCCAGCAAAGCATTTTTTATTCTGCTAGGCAGATGCCTTTACATTTTGCCATAATCTATCTGACCTCTGTGTTTCAGCCCATTTCCTGCACCATTTTTCAGGGAGCATTAGGCTGGGGCAGGGGTGGGGGGCAGGCTCTCTCCTTTGTCAGAGAAGCTGGTTCTCACTTTGACCTAAGGAGTTAAGAGCACAGTTTCATCTTGATTCTAGTGTCAGGGTAAAAGAAGAGTGATGAGGCCAATCAAGGTGAGGAATTCAAACTGCCAACTTATTTGGGCTGGTCTGACAGTGGCTGAGGAAGAAGAAGAAATGGGTGCCCCTGCGAAGAGGGTTTGCATTTTGTGAGCGGACAGGATTGGATGATGATGGGCACAGATTGAAAGCAATGAGACGTCGCCTCCTCAGTGAGCAGGGAGTGGGTGCAGGAGCACAGAGCTGTTGGGTGAACAGGATTTGCATTGTTCTTCTTTCTGCTCAGGTAAATTATCTGATGATGCAGTTGCTGTACATGACTGATGGGACTTATAAAAAATAAGTAAGGAATTCTTCTGATTTGAAATTATGGAGCAATTTAGGACCACCTTTGTAAATTATTTTCTCTAACTCTGGAAGGGACAGAAATGACCCTGACTCTAATTTGTCAATGCTTAGTAAATGTCTATGTATGGACCCACACCCAGAAACACACTGAATCAGCCCTCAAGCTCCCCAGTGGAGGTGTGCCTAGGCTGGACAATCCCCAAATTTAACTTTTGTTTACTTGTAGCTTACATTACCCAGTTTTCACCAAGATTGGATTTTCTTTCTCCTTTTTGCTTAGGATTCACTTGCATCCTTTGCTAGTGGGTGGACTAGGGTGATTAAGGATGGAATCATCCCTGGTGCCAATCAGCCTATAGCCAGTTGAGCAAGTGAGCTGGCCTGGAATGCCTCTATTACCTCCACTTTACAAGGAGGAAACCCAACGTGGCCCTGTTGGTGAGGAGCATAGATGGGCTTAAAATAGGCACAACTGCAGACCCCAAGCTGTTCATCATCTGCTCCAGTGTCTTTCTGATGCGAAGGACTTGGCTTGCCATTTAGAAATTCTGTTTTTGGTTTAGGTCACTTTTATTGAGACTTATTTATTACTCAGCATGACCTCAGAACACCCAGGACATATTCATAGATGACTAGTGATTTAAAAGACCCATATAAAAAAAAGAAAAAACCCATATGAGATTATTTTTCCTTAAGAGCTTGTAATTTTGGGGTGAGATTTCACCTGTTAAGCCATTAGAGGCTAATAGAAAAATAGCTAACATCTACTGAGCACTTACTATGTACCAGGCACCATTAAGTGTCCCTTGGATGCGTTAGGATGAGTAAAGCACTTAGAACAGTGGCTAGCACAGAGCTAGAGCTATATCACAATTGCTTTCCTTATCCTATTGATCTTTACAACGACCCTATGAAATAGTACTTACCCCACTTCACAGATGAGGAAATTGAGGCACAGAGAGGTTAAGGCCCCACAGCCAGCAAGTGATGGGCCTGGGATATGAACTCAGGCACTTTGACTTTAGAATTTGGTGCTTAACCACTACTCAGAATTCTATATAAAACAGAGGAAAGTTGAATGTTCTCCGGAGAGGTGAGTGGTTAGGGAGAGAATGAGGACTTGAAAGACAGTGGTCAGTCTTCATGGGAGAGCTGGCTGTAGAGGGGAGGCAGAGACACAGTGTGATCAGGAAGACAGGAAGTCATGGGCCCCACAGCAGTGCACCCTGTTAGCATCATAGGCTGGCATGCCATGGGTTGGGTCTAACTGTCCCTTTTGGGGCCTGGGGTTGGAGGGCCATCAGTGACTTGGGGTAGGTGGCTGGGGGTGGGGAGGGTGGCAAAGAGCAGCAAGAATTCTTTCCTTTTTTTTTTTTTTTTTTTTGAGATGGCCAGGATTAAAGTCTGTTAGAAACTCAGACATAGCTAAAGGTCACATGATAGATTTTTGTAGATCAATTTCTTGATCCTAGAACTTTCTTTTCCATTTTGACAGAAAAAAACAAAACAGCTCAAAGCAGAAAATAATTTTAAGATAAACTCTAAAATTTTCCCTGATGTAACACCAGTCCATTTTGGCATCTAGAATTAACAACAGGCAGTCAGAGGAGAAACTCAGGCATGGCAAGGAGCATCCTGGTGGGATACCAAGGGCTAAAGGGAACTTTGGGTGTGAAAACTGTAAGGAAAGATCAAGGGTGTGAGTCAGTGCCTTGGACAGAATTGAGAAAGAATAGGGCTGAAGCAGAACAAAATGAGTCCCAGGGTAGTCATCATCTGCATTTCCTGTTGGACTTTTGTTCATTTTTTTTTTTTAATTTAACTTCTCTGGTTGCTTTTCTGTTGATGAAAATGATGCTTACCGAATGAGCTGAACCATGCTAAGTTCATAGGGCAGAAATCCTGTTCTCAGTTCTGAGCACAGTACCCATGCACCTAACCGGTCATTGAACAAGGGACTGAGTTCACTATTGGGGCTCCTAGAACAAGAGCAATTGCAAACAGTTTGGCAAGATTTCTCAGAAGTGGGAAATATGGGTGTGGATAACACAACTTCCCCAAAAGAAAGTAACCTATGGTACAAGTGATTATAATGTTGGAGAACTCTATAGGCCACAAAATAGTTTTGTGAAATGCTCCTAGCAAGATCTACAAGGTCAAAGAGAAATATGGGGCCAAGTTCCTGTTGCCAGGGTCACTGAGGGAGAGGGAGTCACAGAAAAGGAAAGACAGAGTCCCTGGTTTATGTTACCACAAAATATGGCAGCAAGGCCAAGCCCAGGAAACATCCCTCTGATTTTCCTTCCTACTCTCTTCTCACCTGCTAGAAGAAGCCATCTAATCTAGATCATCTGGTCAGAGGTGGTTCCAGGTTAGGGCATAGGTGGGGGGTGGGAGAACTCAGTCTAAAAGGGGCTGCAGCAGGTATGGCTACAGCCCACAGTTGATCACAGGTAGAGTTCAGGTCACCAGATAGAAATTTTTTATTTTTACATATCATATCTACAGAAGTATATATAAAACATATGTTCAGTTTTTAAATTAGTAATAAAATGAGCATGACCATAGATTGTGGCCAGAACCATTGACACTCCTGACTGCTCCTATCCCATCACATCCCACCTTCCACCTACAGGTCACTATTTTCCTGATTTTTAAGATCATTGTTTCCTTGTTTTTCTTTGTAGTTTTACTAACTTTTAATTTATCACTAATCACTGTAATTTAGTACAGTAGGTCCTCACTTAATATCATTGATAGGTCTTTGAAAACCGTGACTTAAAGCAAGGCAACATATGATAAAACTAACTATACCATAGGCAAATTAATAAAAACAAAAGTTAAGTTCCTGTGGCATATTTCTGGTCACAAAAACATCACCAAACTTCTAAATAAAGAACCAAAGCATTTCAGATATTAGACATGGAAATAAATGTGAGCCATATATACATTGAAGAAAAATTAATAAAAACAAGTAAGGTCCTTGTTTTCAAACCAGCTAATTCCAGTCCAGGGTCATGGTGGCTGGAGCCAACCCTGGAGAGGATGCCCTTCTGTCACAGGGCCAATTAACAACACATGCACATCTTTGGGATGTGGGAGGAACCCAGAGTCCCTGAAGAAAACCCACACAGACATAGGGAGAACATGCACACTTCACACCAACAGTGCCTTCATTATAAAACGTTATAACGAAATAACCTTGAATGAAAGGATGTTGACCAAGGACTTGCTGTACATGGAAAGGCATGTTTGAAAGAATCTAATGCCTTAAAGATGTTACACCATGCATAATGAGTAATTAAACATTTTAATGTTCCTTGAGGAATTAGTTATGTGGATGGTTGTGCAGTGTTATTCGAGGACATGCTATATTGCCTTTTGCTTAACTTGATGTAAATGAAATCACAGAATATGTCTTCTTTTAAACTTCTTTTGCTCAACATTGTTGTGAGATTTACCACCTCCCACTCTAGTGGCAGCCATCACCCATTTGCTGTCATTACTGCATAGTGTTCTATCATAGGATTGTGTGCAGTTCCATGCTCGTCCTGGTTTGGAACTGAGAAAGTGCTTCTGGGAATATTCTGTGCAAATCTCCTAGGGAAGGTTTGCAAGCCTCCCCTAAAGAGCAGGGTGTGGACACCTTCACCCTTACAGATAACTCCAGATCATCTGCAGCTCGCTCCAGTTTACAGCAGGAGGACAGGTGTGCCACAGCAGTGGGACTTGGTGTTGTCAGACTTGCTAGTTCTTATCAGTCTAGTGTGTGAAGATGTCTTCTGGAGATTTAATTTGCTCTTCTTTCAGTTACTAATGAGGTTGAATGTCTTTGCACATGCTTGTAGCCATTTGAATTTCCTCTTTTGTGGAGTGCTTGTTCAGATATTTTGCCATTTTCCTATTTGATGTCTGGGTTTTTTCTTGTAATGATTTGTAAGCATCCTCTCTATTTTCTCAATGCTAGTCCTGACACATGTGAGATGGACAGGTCTTTATTAGTTACATGTATTCACAGCCAGGGGAGGAGGATGTAGGACTGCACTCCAGAACAGAGTGGCCCAGCAGGAACTGTGAGAAGCAAGCTGAGTAGTAACAAGACAGTACAGTGCTGCCTGGGGTGATATTGTTGGGGCGGGGGCTCCACCCACAGAGCCCCCCATCTGCCATGGATGAGAATAATTTTACAAAGACATGATCTGATTGGGGAGCAAAAGTGGCCAATCTCTCAAAGGAGAAGGGCCTTGAGTCTGTTCCTCAATGGGCTTTTATTGGGTTAAATTTTCACAGGAATATAGGTAAAGTTCATCAATCATTGTCAGACAGTAATGATCAAACAATAGATAACATTCAAAGAACTATGAGGGCTTATTGTGAGTCAGGGTCAGTTAGCTAAAGGGTCATAAACTTTGGGAAACAAACTCATTTCATGCTTGGACCCTTATCAGAAAATTGAGGGCATTCTTAGCAAAGCAGGTTGCATAGGATTTTGTGCATTCTTTCTTAGGCCTGATTGCCCCAGGGAACTGCCCTTTCCAGCACAGGGCTATACCACCCTCTGGCATTGTTTCAGGTCTGAATCAGGTGGGGGATGCAGGCAACCAAGAGATTAGACTTCTTACAGACAGAATGAGAATTCGGGCCATGTCAAAGCTGAGGGGTGAGAGTCTATCACCCCCTTTTTCTATAGCCCCCCAGTCCTTCTGAGGACCCCATCATGACCGTGCCTGTCTTAGGTCACCCCTCCCTTGAGGAATCTTACCCATCATTGGATAACCAGTCATCAACCCAGGGCCAAGCAGGGTGAAGTAAAAGAGGGCAGAGGTGGTGCCCCTGCCAGGAAGATAAGCTTTGTCTCCTTAGTGGCTTATAGTCCCAAGGTCTTTTACTCAGCCTTAGCCATGGGGGGGTCACAGCTTCTGAAATTAGGCAGGGCAGTCGCCAACAATATTGGCTTGTTTGAATAATTCTGCGAGCTGGCAGAGAGTCCTCTGCCACTCAGGGATAAGCTGGAACCATGCTTGGTCCCTTTGAAAAGAGGGTTGTTCAGCTGGGGACTTTATCCCCAGGGATGTAGTGCAGAAAGCAGCTTCCTTTTAGGCCAGTCAAGGCCCTCCCTATTTGCCAGATGATAAAGAAGCATACAACATTGAACATTAGTTTTAGATTTTACATCACAGGTATATCCATTCTAAATATCTTTACTCATTTTGTGGCTTTCTGTTGACCTTCTTTTTAGGTTCTTTTAATGAACAGAGATTCTTAATGGTTGGTATTTTTCATATCTTAATTCATCACTATTCCACAATCAAAGCTATTCTCTATACAATCTTCTGAAAGGTTTATTGTGTGGCCATCAGTTTTATTCTGAATCTAAATGGAAAGAAAGCATATCAAATACACCTTCCTGGTCCCTGAGGGAGACCAAGGCACTGCCCAACTCATGAGCCCGTTCCTGCCTCTTCTCAGTAGGAGGCTTCTCCAGGACTTCTCCTCATCACCCCCTCTGATGGTAGCCAACACAAGTCTCCAGCCAGAACTGCTGGAGCCCTTAGGGACATTACTGAACTAAGTGTTTGCCCAGCCCACTTCCACCTCAGCCAGTCAGCTTCCTGTGCTGCCTGCACAGGCTCACTTAATTCTGCTGGGTGCGATGGAACTGATGCTGCTGGATTACAGGGAGAAAGGAATCTGCTTCCTGTCTCCCAGCAATTTCTTATGGGCCCCAAACTCTCAAGATGCCTCAACAGAAAAAATGGAAGATGTTTGATTTGGAATTTAGCAGAGGCATTTTAGCCATGGACATATCAGTAAGTTGGGTTAGAGACCCTCCCTCCTCCAACAGGTAAATGCTGTTTCTAACAATGTAATACAGCTATGAAGATGGCCACAGATGGTGCATTCCCTCCCTTGTCTCCATAATTGAGATTCTTTTAATAAATAGAGCTCAATTTATTCAAGAGAGAATTCAATTGCAGGTGTAATTTACTCTTCTATAAGCAGTAGGGTTTAAATTTTCAAATTATCATTATGTGTTGGTTTTCAGCACATGGAAATGGCATAATAGTAACATAATAACAAATACACATAAAGAGCTTGCTGTGAGCCCTTTCCATCTATTAACACAAGCCTCTAAGGCCCCCACCTCTACAGCTCAACTTCCCCCACCTCCTTTCAGTGTCCTTTCATTCTGTGCAGAACCTGTAGCCTGAGGTCCCCCACAGTCATCTGATCTTCCTGGGAGCCCAAAACCCTGCTCTCTGCCATACCCATCATCAGGAGAGACTAACTGACTGGCCGTTAAAGAAAAGACTGTGGGGTGACTTACTAACTATGTTCAAGTATCTGAATTGTCTTTAAAAAGAAAGACTACTATTATCTGTATTAGTCATCTTTTTAAAAACCAAAAAGAATGGGCATAACAAAATCAAGAACATCCATACTTCCAGCCAAGATGGAGGTGTATGTAAATAAACTTTTCCTCCTCACACAGCCAAACAAAGGATAACAAATTTAAAAAGAAAAAATAAACAGAACTACCATAAAATCAAACTGTATGGAAGTCCAACAATCAAGGAGTTAAAGGAGAAACATTCATCCAGACCTGTAAGAGGAGTGGAGATGGGCAGCTGGGACAGAGAGGACGATGGCAAGACAGAGGCTGGCAAAATTGGTGGTCCCACATTTGTCTGCAGATAAACCAGGAAGAACAACTGTGGAGCAAGTCAGATTGTACAACCCAGGGCTCCAGTGTGGAGAAATAAAGCCTTAAAACCTCTGATTGAAAAAAACCTGTGGGGTCCAGGCAGCAGGAGAAACTCCCAGCCTCACAGGAGAGTTCATTGGAAAGACTCACAGGATCCTAGAACATTCACAAAACCACCCACCAGGGAATCAGCACCAGAAGAGCCCAATTTGTTTGCAGGTAGTTGGAAGTGACTGAAAGCCAGCCAAGAGCTGAGCAAGAGGTATTATTCCTTCTTGGGCCCCTCCCCCACAAACAGTGCCACAATG